>LUCM01000138.1:0-266502 GCA_008360955.1 Fasciolopsis buskii
TATATATATATATATATATATATATATATATATCATGGTGAAAAAACGGTCCAGTTTTTCCGCCGCTCCCGTTTAACTTTGTGGCTGACAACGCCCAAAAAAGTCGTTCAGAGGCCTCGAAGTTCGTGTCGTCGAACTTCTACCAGGCACATAATTGCTGGCTTGGAGTAGGTTTCTCATAACAATCAAACAGTCAAATTCCTCTGAACCGCCTGAAAATTGAAGTGACCCCATAAAGCAGGCATTCCGCACAGTCGAAATGCTAATTCAGGATTGGCGACAACCTGCATCTGCGCTGTTTTTGGAAAACGAAATACTAAAGGTCACCAAAGTGTTGCGCCTGCAATGGTGTATTACCGAGAATGGCGACATGGGGGATATTCCTATTCGTATTAACAGGGCCCCTGTGGCGACAAAAAGACGTCAGCAGTGTTTTGACAGGTCGAGTACAGGATATCCCCACGAGATCCACACGGCCGTAAGACTGTGAAACATAGCCCCTCCTGATTCATGACATCTGTCGCCTGGTAGTGTTTGACTCCACTTGCTTACGAACTGTTGTCCATGTTTGGTGAGAGCAACGTCTCAATAGCACAAGTGTGCAGATGAGTGCTTATTACGACTGATTCCCAGCTAAAAAGAGCCATACTGCAAAATCGTATTCGATGATATAGTCATCTATTGAAAATGCCTGTCCAGCACATGCCGCTTCGCGCATTACTTGCATTCTCTAGGGATGAATGAAGAAAAGACAGTGGAGATCAGGCGATGACTTTGCTCAGAGAGATGAAGAGACTCACAGAATGCAAATAACAATGTCAACCAAGGAATTAGACTCTGTTTATCAGACATACCAGGATTCAACAAAGCTTCAATTCCTGGAAGTTTGCTTTTATCCAAATCACCCATGTCCGAGGTATTAGGAGCTTGAATTTTTGAACTAGCTAGTTCAGCCTCATACGTTTTGAGTGCATCGGCCGACGCTTGCCGTACAGGATCAGTAGAGAATACACGAAGAACAGCATCACTGAAATATTCCATAGAAACGACAATTTAAGATGAGATTAATCAATAGTAAACAAAAGGAATAGCGTTAATCATGGAGTTTTTATTCAGCTAACTGGGAGTAACAAACAATGAACAATAAAAAGACCATGAGAAATGATAAATACGGCACCATACTTTCTAAATTAATGTAAGAGTCAGTCCCCGGAATCAAACGCTCGCCATCTATGAGTCCACTGTCTCAAAGTGATGATAGGTTTCCACTTGACGAGGTAAAATACCATGAGTCCGTTGGTGGCAATGACAACGCGGTCGGTACGATTCGCTAGTCAACCAGTTCACGGACTCTTTTTCCCCTTCGAGACATTATACATTAGCAAAGGTGTATGAACCGAATGTTTAAGTCACTGGCTATGTTAGAAACTACGGGGAGGGGAGGTCTGGGCTTCCAACCCGAAACGATCTAACAGCATTTAAACTAAACTACTGATTAACGACTGGCAATGACTTCCGAATGTCATGTTTTTCTGCTACAGCGAAGATATGCTCTGCTGATCAGAAGATCTGGGTGGGGTTCACAAGACAAACTGCATTTGTATATCAACATCCGGGTGGTAAAAAGCCCGCGGGAGAACCAAGAGTTTGATGGACGGTCGACGATGCACAGGAATCTGGAAGAGTTCACATGTGTAATGAACTTTACATAACGACTAGTTCTTCCATCTTCATGTCAAACTATTGCCATGGTTCAGATGGCATTAGGTCTGCAAACAGATTCGTGTAATATATATATATATATATATATATATATATATATATATATATATAACGTCTGCTTAGTGACGCAAATTTAGGCCACAGTTTGAGTGTATCACTGGTATCACTGATCTTCGCGATAGAAGCAAAAAGAAGCAAGAGCATGAGTCAATACCGCGCTTGTATTGTAAACAGATTTGCGATACTCCTTAAGCATTGAAATGAAACGTACACAGTGAACGTATTAGTAGCTGCCTTGACAGTATTGCGAAAAACATTATTAAGCGATCACCGGGTATACCACCTACGATCAACTGAAGTCATTTCAAACATACCGTTCCTAATCTCAGATACTGCTATTAGCTTTCGTTCACAGCACGGTTGAGTTTAGTCACTAAGAGACAAGTGTTTACCTGCTGCATTTACGTATAGGCGAAAAATACGGCAAAACGCCAAATAAAACTCACATACTAGCATGTGGTGAAGCACTTTCCACTTAAATTCGAAACCTCGTTATCACGCTGTTTTTGCATAAAGGCGCGTACCTTACCGAAATGGCAACGCTGGAACACTAAACAGAAAAGGCACCCAGCAAACCGGATCGAACTTCAGAATAAGTTTGTGAAAATTTCGCAGAAAATCAAAATTAGTGTAGTACTCTTAGCAATGGAATATTCTATCTGTTTAGCTGCAAAGAAAAAATGTTGAAGACATCCATGTATCAGGACGCTGATGTTGGATTCAACCCAAAACTTTCCGGTCTGATACAGTAAAAATTCAGGAAATCAACTTAAACGAACAAAGTCATTTAGGTTGGAACTTGATTTATTGATTGAGTTTACTATCACTAGTGCCCAGGACTTTGCTCTTGGAATAAGAAACATTTTCAGTGTATAAAATGTCATTCACCTCAAATTCAATGGCTTTTACACCCTTTGCTTCCTTACCTGCCACCCACTACAATGTCACCGTTAGGCGACAGAGCCACACACCAAGCTGACTGACAAGGTATTGGAATGCATTGAAGAGCGGCAAACTGCTTATTTTCGCCCCACTCATGTTCTCCGGGAACAGGCCATACGCGAACACTGCGATCCTCTCCGGAAGAAACAAATACCGGGATGTCGGTCTGGGTGGCCACAGCGTACACAAAATTTGTATGTCCATAGAATTCTCCGATGCATGCACCGGTTTTTAAATCCCAGGCTCGGATACTGGCATCATTACTGGCCGAAAGAAAACGATTCCGATCAAGAGTGGCCAAACAGCGGACGCAGTCAGCATGACCGAGGAAACAGCGAACAATGGAGTAGCTCGGCTCGGATATCTTTACCTTCCAAAGTCGAATAGAGTGATCCGCAGAACCGGTCACAATTTCGAATTCTGACTGAGAGCCGAAAACATAAAGAACACACCACACAGCCGCTTCATGACCTATAGTTTGAATAAAAACCAACTGTGGATGAGAGTGAAACCACAAACTGTACCGTGCACGCCTATTCAAAAACTAATCAGAATGTTTACGTACAAAACTGTTACTATAGTGACACTTGATATGAATAGTGGAGAGTCTACCAGCACTTTTTGGACCCGAAATTCGACTATAAGTAGCGATAATGAATCGACTGTTTTCAGCTTTACTTAAATTAGCCAGCCCTGTTAGGAAATGACCATCACTTGTAAAGTCACTGTTGCGTGCTTGTCTAATTCGTCCGAACTACTTACATACACACACACGCCAGCAAAAGACCAAACGTGTACATCTACTTCCGGCCAACCAGTGTCAGAAGACTGAGGACCTTAGAAACCACAGGGTTATTATGAGAGGCAGAGGACTATATCTATCACCCACTCCCCACACCGAAAGAACGGTGCGTGTCGGAAGCGGCCGGAACCTACTGGTAATAGCGGATTATTGTCACGTTGTACTCGCTTGTTACGTTGCATTCTACGTATCACGCTACTATGCAACAGTCATCGGCTCGGTAACAGCCTGTGGTGTCAAAATCTGGACGAAACAAATGCAAATGGGTCCTCTACAACCTGACAAACTTGGATATCTGCGCCATTTTAGAAGCATTACATGAAAGATTTACGAAACAAAACCATCAAAAACAAAGATTAGAAGTGAAAAGTAACAGCTTTCTTGTTTAGTTTTTTCGACCGTTTCCACCTAAGGATATTCATCGTTGTTATTGTTTTTTGCTGCCGTACTGAAAGCAACAACCAGTCTGTTTACCGCATTTCACTCTCGCGATTACACCGGGCATACTATAGTCTCTTCGACAATTCAAGCATCGGTCTGTACAGATGCGAAAGGGTTTACGGTTAACTCAAGCTCGTAGCATGTTAGTTTTAATCTGGAAGGATTTTATAGAAACAGTGCAACATGTCATAGTTTGACCTGGATCATTATGACTTCAATAAAGTTTACAATGACAAAAAACGACACGGGAGTGAAAAAAGGAATCTGACGCTACACTATAATTGTAGGTAGTGACAAGATTCCTTTGTTTCAATTGATTCAGTGGGTGCAGTATTCTATTATGCGCACAATAAAACAGCCAAAAAATCGACCTGTATTTTTTGTGCAGTGAATAAGTCATTCTTATGAAACAATGAACAAAATGAACATTAAACAAAGATAATAAGCACCCGTCTGAAAAATGGCAGAAATTAAAAAGGAAATAACGAAGGAAATGATTGGTTTGGAGGTGAAAATTTGTGATTTGCAGCAACCGTGACATGAACTAACAAACTTAATGAAGCACCAAGAATAAAGTTAATAGTCTTCTGGATCCAACGGTGTGGTTTTGAACCCTTAACAAAACGAGAGCAATCCCTTACACTTCAGCTTCTAAACGAAACGTTCCCTATAAGTTGAGTCTAGGAATGTGAGCGGGATGTAACCGAAATTCTGTCACAATAAACTACCCATCAAGTGAATGATATCCCGCTTAAGGCCTTCACACAGTACAATCAAAATGGACGGTCGAAAACGGCAAATGAGCAACTAACTGGCAGGTATGCACCACGAGAATCGTTTGAAAAAAAACCGGCGTAACATAAAAGGCAAATCGAATCGGTTATATCAATTACATCGTACAGTTGGAGACAAAGTAAATTTACCTTTGATCGTCAGTAAGCATGTTCTATCTTTCCAAATTTTGGCAGTCTTGTCCCAAGAAACACTGATTACGGTTCCAAATGGATCCACACATAGACCGCAAACTGTAAAACCGAATCACTCACATATTATGACGAACCTGTGTCTTCATGACCCTTGAGAACAAATTCCGGGTTCTCATTACCGGCTACGAAAGCTCGGATCAGCTTATCGTTGGAGCCTGTGTAGATTAGATGATCCGATTGGCCTTCTGGCGTGTAGACAGCAAGCGAGGCAACATAATTTCCGTGTCCTTTTAATACATCTGCAAGAGCATAGTCATTCCCCTCTCTAAAAATACATCAATGAACGCACATAAAACGTTGAACGTGGAGTATATGGAAACAGATACTTGTATTATTACTAGAATTTGCAAGATTCATTATCAGAGCCCGATTGAACCGAATAAAAAGATCAAAAAGTTAGCGCAGAAACTATGCCCGTTAATGAAACCAAACTAAACGCGAGAAAAACGAAATATAGCAGACAGTAGTCGTGCTTCTTTTCAAATTCTATGATTAAGCTGATGGCCGAAAAATTTCAACCAACTGTAAACGGTGCTGAGCAAGGCTGACAGTGGTAACTGCAGTGCTAGCTCATTGTGATTTACACCGAATACGCCGTACTTTTCATAAGCACGTATTTCGCATATGTCTCTCTTAGTATACGAACATAACGTCCATTGTTTTAACTAAAACAGATAATGACGCATTCAATGGTCTGCACATTCGCCTGAAAAACGAAAGTTTCGCCTGTCACGTCCATGCAACCGTAAAACGACCGTGCAACTGGTCGGCCTTTAGAGAAGTTACAGTCGATACTGAGAGATGGTGGTTTCATATCAAAACAGATAAAAATCGCGACAAAGGGATTTATGGAGGAACACGCCCCGTCATGGCCCCACTACAAGAGGGGGAAACTGGCCAGTATGATTCTGAAACTCAGAATGGTAAGTAGACGGACGAGAACGAATGGCCATCTACTATCGGAGAGACTGTTTGAGTATCCACAGAAGAAGTAAAGTAGGTTTTGCTGCACAGCTCGGAAATATGGTCATTGCGAACAGAAGTGTGACAACCTTGGGTGTTTGTCTTTCTAATGATGGCAGAGCATGGTAAAAGTTTTCTGACTAATTCAGAGATTAGGCGCGAAGAACAGCGACTTGATGTTCCGTTTTTAGAATAGAGAATGGATCTGAGTTGATTAAGGTGATTGGAACATTTTGTGCATACCCAGGAAACGGCCCTCTCGGTGTATGCCGTTCTCAGAGGCAGTTAACGGTTTGAAGATGAGTCGAGGTGGTTAGTCGATGACATGGAAGAAGGTATAAAAACCGTAACCAATAGATTCAGTTAGATTTCTGAGTTTGTGTACAAGAGATCTCCTTAAGCGACCGTTGGAGGCAACAGATGATCTGGCGCAACGGTGCAGTCAGTGAACTTCTTGCATTATAAATTGCCATTCCGCATAGTTCTTCAACTTATTATTTGTAGCTGACATCTCACTATTCTCTGTCAGGTTTTCCTCCTTTCAACAGATGATGCTGCGAGGTAGAAACCAAAAACAGAACACGTCAGTGTAAGGCAAATGGATATAAAATCCGAAGCTGAAGTTTAAACTTTCCTAATCACTTAAAACCTTCCTCTCTTTAAAATCAGGATCAATAAACAAGCTCGTACGTGAAACTAAACCCACGACTCACTTTTAGAGCACTTATTTTGACCTCGGGGTTTGCTCTAAATACCGGTTTTCACCTTGTTGCGAAAAAAAATGTGTGCAGATGTAACGCTGAGAGATGAAGTCAGTGAGCCTTGTGACATTACGAATAGCTACGTTGGGCGGGAACAACCATTTAATATTTGCTAGTTGAGGTCAACCTTCCCTATCCCCAGCGGTAACGACTGAAAAAGCAGAAACCAGGGAAAACGATAATACAGCCAAAATGACGGTCAAGGATGAGCACTGTCATGAATCTTTGAAAAAAAAGAGCGAAACCCATTGGCCGCTATCTTCCCCACATTGTTACACGGTGCTATTGAGACAATGAATATGCATGATGGACACAGTGCATCCAAGAGATAGGAAACGAAAAGTACGTTGCAGTGGCCAATACATGAAATACATAGACTAACTGTACAAATGCAACTTTTTGTCAATCATTTTGATTCGATAGAAAACGACAACACGATCGCCACTGTTCACGGTTCACTGCCATATTCTTCAATGTCTCCAGCCAGCAAGTCGACGAGTCTTTCGGACCCCAAACACGAAGGCGTGAGACACCTACTTTACCTTCGTTCTCTGTACATTTTCTCATCCCACGTTGCCACGTCATCTGTTAGCCTCCACATGGCTTCTTCCATTCCTTAGAAGGAACACAAAATAGGGCACGATGTTATAGACTAGTGTTCGTCATCCGCAAAACGTAACCCAACTAGCGTAGTCTACTAAGATTCATACGCTGAAACGAGCTATTCTCAGAAGTGGCACCCTATACCAGATTTTTCACCTCAATATTACTCACCCGGTCACTCCATCCAATCCCAGCCATACTACGTAAACATCGGTTGTCGAAAATCTCCAGTCGATGAAAATCTCCCACACGCATATTCCATTTCTCGCAACCGTACAGTAGAGCTGAGCGCACGGCAGCACAGCACCTTCCAACTTCAGTGAATTATCAGGCCGGCGTCACAAGTGCTTCAGTCCAGCTTAAGCTGCTCGAGTCTTGGATATACGCGTATTTACCTCCACTGCCTAGCTACCATCGTTCGCCAAGCGGCTACCAAAGTAAGTGAAACGGTCTACAGTTGTTAGTTCCTCTCCATCCAGTATCAAGTTCGGCGCTGCTGTCGTCCAGTCCTGTAACAGCACTTTGCACTTCGAAGGTGCAAAGCACATGCCAAACCGAGCAACCGATCTCGAGAATCTATCTAGTGCCCGTTGTGCATGGTCCGCAGACTCGGAAAGGCACAAAACGTCATCTGTTTAATCTAGATCGCATACCTTCCCTCCACTTCCCAGTTCGACTCCTACATCCCCGAGACCTCCCAAAGCATCTGCCACCATGTCGTCCATGACGAAGTTGAACAGAAATGGAGAGATGGGACACCCTTGTCGAACGCCACTAGTCGTTTCGAATGAACGTGACAGTTCACCTTATACCCTAACGCGACCATAGGTATGCAAATATAATGCTAGCAACAGGTTCACAAACTTCGTTGGCATACCCTTCCGGTGGAGAGCAGTGAGTAGTGCTGTCCGATCCACGGAGTCGAAAGCACCTTTGAAGTCGAGGGAGACTACGATCGTAGGGCGGCGGTGTGTTTGGCACGTTTCGAGTATTTGGCAAAGAGTGAATATCTGGTCGATGCAACCTCGACCTGGCCGAAATCCGGCCTGTTGTTCGCGGATATGACTCTCGCGAATCGGTGTCAAACCGCGCAGCATTATCGAAGCCAACATCTTTGTAACTATCGGAATTAATCTAATCCCACGATGATTGTTGCAGTCACTCCGTGTGCTCTTCTTGAAGATGGGTACAATCAGTGACTCACCCCACGATAACGGGATACGCTCCTCGTTCCAAATATCACGAAGCAAGGAGGTAAGTGATTTCATCAACACTTCTCCACCCAATTTGAAAAGAACTGGAGGAAGGTCGTCGGGACCGGCAGCTTTTTCTTTCGAGAGTCGAGTATTCGACTGCACTTCCACTTCCGTTGGGGGATCAAGTAACATCTCCCAAGGATTCACAGCTCCAGACGTCGGACTAAATACATTAGCGTATGGCCAGCTAAACTGATCCTTGAAATGCTCTGCCCAACGGTCCAATCTTTCCTGTCTACCGTGAATGAGCTCTCCAGTCCTGTCGCATACGACTTCACTAACCGAAGTTCGCCGCCCACCGCTGTCGCGTATAAGCTTAGACAATCTTTGACTGCTACCTGAAGCGGACGCCACTTCCATCTCTTCGGCTACCTTAACCCACCAGTTTTCGCGGTCATTCCTAAGGCTTATGGTCAACTGACGCTGCAACTGCCGACGCATCTTACTCACTTCCTTGCAGTTAGACAGCTGGCGTTTTTGCTCCATTAGACTTAGCGACGCTTGCGAGATCCAGTGTTTTTGATGAACGCTAGATCTGGGACCGCAGGCGAAATTCGCTGCCAAATGCATGGCCTGCTTAATTTGATCCCACTGATTGTCTACATTGCTATTGGTCGCAGTTCTTAGTCCGTCGGACAGTTTCTGTTCGTAGCTGTTGCGAACAGCCATATCAGTCAAACGTTCGACAGCCAATCGGGTTTGTTGCCTGCGTCGATGGCCATTCAGCTGCAGCAAAAATCGCATTAAAACTAACGCATGGTCCGATTCGACGTACGTGGTCCAGTATGATCTACAGTTCTGGACAGAACCGCGCCAACGGTAGCTAACTGCGATATGGTCAATCTGACTCAGAGTACCTGCCGAGTTAAAACGCCACGTCGCTGTGTGACGCGAACTGTGTCGGAAATTCGTACTAGATAGGAATAAATGATTATCTGCACAGAATTGGAGAAGTCTTTCCCCGTTGTCTGTTCGCTGTGCAGGCAAGGCTTTTCGCCCACCTAAACAGGACTCCGATGCACTAAGTTTTCCAAATTGTGCATTAAAGTCACCTGCTACCACTACAATGTCAGAGTGTTTGCTCTTCCGAACAAGAGTGACGAGGTTATCGCAAAATTCGTCTTTCTCCATATCAGTGCTGCAGTCTGTTGGAGCGTATGCCGAGATAACAAATAAACTGCTTAACACTACTATCCTTCCGGACGCCGACTGATCCCTGCAGTCTCATGGCACACAAGCGACTGTTGACTGGGATCCAGTCTAAAAGGGCTGCTTCAGCCTTCTCAGTCAAGACTATGCCTACACCACGCTGACCTACAGCTTGAGCTGCTTTGTCTCCTGAAGTGCGAAGAAAATATCTAGATTGTCAAATTCCAATGTACATTTTATCGCAATTCGCTGACACACCATCCGCTGATTCCATGTAGCTTTTTTAACTCCGAAGAAGAGACCGAAAACAGCATACGGTATGATAGGTGAGGGTCACACGCAACACATGCCTAACCAACGAAGTTTGGTAAGCTGGATATCCTGATAGAATATTCGCTGAAGTGGTAACCAATAACAGATTTCTAATCTTCATATCATTCATGCAATCATCTAACCCAACCCCAGCAGTACCACGTCCAACATCTGCAATCGATGGAAATATTCGGCATGCAAACCTCGTCTCGAAACCACACAAAGAACTGAGCGCACTATGGCAGTCAGCAGAAGAGACTTCCATCATCATCATCATCATCGTTCAGCGTTAAACAGCAAGGCACGCCTCACTGACCGCTGCCGTTCCCCAGAGTTACACGTTTATATAAAAAGAGTGAATATCCAACGGGAAGATGGCTAAACCCTGATTCTAAACAAACCATGGACGGCGTACACAACACTATGTCCATCGGTGTCTGTGGCAGTGTACTGGGTGCTAAGGGTATCCGGCCTTGATTAGGCAATCAGACTCTTGTACCTAGTGGGTTATGGATCCCACGTTCCCATCTGCTACCTTGTGGGTTAAGTTTCGAATGACTAAAGTCTCCGGTTGTGGATTTCTAAGAAAACCATCTGCTATTGTCCAAACAACCTGGAAGTATGACTTCCTGGATCTACTCGACTGCACCTCATCACTGATGAATTATTTACAAAATCTCTACTCACTTTCTGTTGTGTATAAATACCCTCAGGTTCATCCACTTTCTTGTCTTCTCCCCGTATCACCGAAGCAGAATCAACGTATAGTCCAATGCGTGCTAAAAAGCCTAATCCACTCATAGATGCCGGGACTTTCCTTTGGCCAAATTCACCATTAATTCTGGAGCATAACGAGCGAGCATAACGAGCGCACCCCGCTACGAATAAATCGGCAGGCTGAATTAGCTAAGATCTGGTATAGGATTATTGACATCTGCCTACAGGAGACTCGTATGCAAGATCCCAATCAATTAGCGAAATTGCTGCCGACCACAAGAATGTTACTTATTGTTCGCGCTGTCCTAGAAATAGTGAAGCCGAGGCTTCTGGCTCAGCTGGAAATGAAAATCTCTTGCAGTGGATTTCAGTTAAGAGTCAAGTGTGTTGTACGCATCAGAGGCTCGTGCAAGGCAAGCAGGATACGAGCCTGTTTGATTTTCGCTTATGCCCCTACGGACTGTAGCCTGGATGCCGAGAATGGGTTCTATCAGCATCTCGATGTCTTAATAAGAACAATATGAAAAATGAGTGTCAACCACGGCCGAGTCCTCGCTGGGAAGGACAATACTGCAAAACCTTTTCCGATGGTTTGGTCATTTATTGAAAATGCCCGTCCAGCGCATGCCGCTTCGCGCAATACTTGCGCTTCCAGGGCATATGGAGAGGTACATGAATCTGCTGCCATTATGGGTATGACTGGAAACCCAAGTCAATCGCGATGGTGTAGTTGTCTTCGTTTCTAGTTATCAATGGACGGATGTCGAAACCTGCTTAGGACCTATGCGTGGTACTTGCTTTCTCATAAATGTTATCATTAAATTATTACATCATTGCTTTACTATTATTAAATTTAAATAGCGCAAACGGTGAAATTAACTGCGAATAACTTCACCTTGTTCTGTTAAGGTCCCGAAGCTCGCATTACTTGATACTGGAAACTTTTATATATAGTTAAATCCATGCAGAACTTCTGAGAATGTGTGTGTACGCACGACAGTTGGCTTTTGGTCTAACAAGTAGCGGAAAGTCTCTTGTAAACCTCAGCACCACTCTCGAGCGCAACCTCAGAAAAGAACTACACCGCTTATTAGCCCGCATCACTTCTAACGCCAGGAGACCTCAATAAGATGTGTGAAATGAGTGGCGCAGGAGGCACCGTCCGTGATGGGATTCCCAATTCTCGAATTAGTTATACAAGGCCAATAGCGATTGCGCGGTTTGGCACCGCATTGGGAAAACTGCCGCATAAAAGAGACGCCAAAGACCAATGATTCAGACACAGGGAAATGACGAAAAGAAGATAAAAACAGCAAAAGCCCTGTTAAGGGGTTAGTGTACGTAAACGTCCTTCTAAAATCCACAATCCATTATTTCCAGTAATATCCCGCCGTACTTCTAACGCTGAATTTTTTTACTCTAGACGGTTCGCTATTCGATTTTGGAAGGTAGTGTGAAGACAGCTTTCGGGAATTACTAGCTGGCAATTATGGACCGGAAGAAAGCATGAACAAGCACTAGTAACAGAAACACTTGAATGGTCTGTTAATTCAGGCAAAAATGGAGGCTCGTAGGATGAAACTCTGTCCAGTCTAACCTTAAACTGATCTGCAGTGGAAGCTGAGATAATTTCCTCCGACAGCTTATCCTACGTGTTGACGGCTCTGTGGGAGAAAACTGCTCTGACATCTCTCATTGGCTTTGGCTTTCTCCAGCTTATGGCTGTGCCCCCTTTAGATCCGGGTTACTATCTAGCTAAAACAAAGGTATGTTTGTGCTACCAATGCCTTTTGTCAGTTGGAATGTCTCAACTAAGTTCATCTGGACTCGTTGATGCCTAAGGATGGGTAGCTCCAAGGCCAGTAGTTTATCTTCATAGGTTATGTCCCGTAAACCAGAGACCATCTTTGTCAATCTCTGATAGACGCTTTCCAGCAATACTCAGTCTTTCACTAGGTTTGGCGACGATGCCTGGAATAAGAATTCTAAGAGCGGCCGTACAACTGTCTTGTGCAGCAATAATTCGGGGCTCATGGAATCAACGGTTCTCCATAGCTGGTAGGCTGCTTCGTTCGTTTTGCCAGCGGGAGATGCCCACTGAGTCGATAATTTGAAGGATTTGTGGATGACCATACCAAGATCTCTCACCATTATCGTTTTTTTAACTCGCATTTGTTCCCCTGAGTTAGTTTTCGCGGTGTAGATGTACTTTCGACTGTATTTATTCACATTTAAGAGGAGTCCCGGTTAGCCGTTCACCTGTGGTTGGTGTCTAGATCTGACTGGATCTCATTAGAGGCTGGGTTACTTAGTACCTTGACCCAGACTGCGACCAAGATACAAGGCGTTATTAACTCCGCTGTCAATTCGTTAGTGAACACCAGGAATAATAGTGGCCCTAGTGCACAGCCATGAGGAACTACACTGCATGCCTTTGTTTTCGAGAAGATTACACCGTCTATTACCACATAGAAATTTTGATTGGTAAGGCAGTTTTGCATTCTGTTACTAACACATTCATCGGCATTCATTGCGGTAAGCCTTGGTAGGAAAAATATGTGGTTGGCCGGATCGAAAGCTTTTTGGCAGCCGAGATGACAAAGTTCCACTCGGTCATCCTGATCAAGGCACTTAGTTATTTCGTCGGGAAACGACGAAAGACTGGTGAGACAAGACTTCCTTGTCACATAACCGTGTTCCTGTGGTCGGATGAGGTTATGCCGAAGTAAGCGCAGGGCTATTTTGTCCCTGATGCACTTCTCCAACATCTGCAGCACAATGGGGAATACGTTCATTGGTCTGTAGTTTCCGGTTCTGTTCCCCCGATCGCTCTTGCGAATGGAAACTGCTTTTGCCAACCGCAGACTTCCGGTATTTTCCCCGTTGTCGTGATAGGTTGAAAAGACCTGTCAGAGATAGCACAATCACATTTGCTAAGGGTTTCAATATCACCAGGGTATTCCGTCACGTCCGCCGCCTTGCGTATAGTTAGTTCTAGGAGTTTTCTGCGCTTTCCAATTTCAGTTAAGCCGCTCATACTGAGTGGGTGTGAAAAGAGGAAGCAGGTGGCCGCATTCCCGTTCCCTCCACGTATACAGCTCTAAAGCTCCATAGTGGAAACTGAGCCTTCTAGCGTGCTCGCCCCCTTCGGATTCGACATTCCCAAAGGCCGCCCTTATGATACTTTTTGAATGCACATAGGTGCAGTACGCTCTAGAAGCTTCCTTTACATAGCTTGTCAGTCTCTGTTCGTAAGGGGCCGTATAGCCCCTTTGCATGCTGTCAGCCCGATATACTGTTCTTACATAATCTGGGTAGCGACGGCACTTTGTCCGCCAGGCCTCGCCGGCGGCGTCTCCCCGCCAAGCTAAGCGTTGGTTGTGACGCATGCGTTTACGAGGGCCAAACTCCTCGGTTAAAGGGATAAGGTTATGTTCAACACTAACCCATAATTCATCAACACTGGCACTTGGAACAAAACAGCGAAGGGTTGTAGTTCGAATCACAAGCCCACCTGAACCCAGATTCTTAAAGGACCTTAGACATCTTCCGGGCGGCTTTTCGGGTTCCAGCGCATATAAAACCGCAGTATTCCGTGGTCAATACAACAGAGGGGCGCACAAATGCAGAGAGATGTGACCTCATGTGGGAACTTAGCTATTGCATGTCCAGTAAGGATGAAGTATGACCAATTCTCAACTTATGGCTCATCAACATCATCGGTCACCGTTAAACAGCAAGGCAACCCTCACTGACCGCTGCCGTTCCCCAGTGCTACAAGTTGCTATAAAAAAGTGAATATCCAAAGGGAATAGAGAGTGGACCTACATAGGCAGGAACAGATAAGATGCCGCTGCAACAAACACAAGTAACACAGTCTAACTCTACAAACGCGCATTTCGCAATCAGTCTGATTCGATAGAACATGACAACGCGATCGCCATTGTTCACAGTTCACTGCCATATCCTTTAGTGTCTCCAGTCAACTGGTGAACGGGTCTTCCGGACCTCAAACACGAAGACGTGAGACACCTACTTTACCTAAGTTCGCTATACATTTTCTCATTCGACATTGCCACGACACGTCATCTTCTGACCCCCACATGGCTTCTTCCATTCCTCAGGAGGAACCCAAAATACGGCACGACAAGATAGACGAGTATTCGCCATACGCAACACGTGACCCAACCGGCATGGTCTACTATGTTTCATACGCTGAAACAAGGTATTCTGAGACCCAACACCTAGCATTAGACTCTTGACCTCCACATTGCTCACTTGGTCATTCCATCTAATCCCAGCCATACTACGTGGACATCGGTTGTCGAAAATCTCCAGTCGATAAAAATCCCCCACACGCATATTCCATGTCTCACAACCGGTGGGCAAGTTGAACTAGAGCATTTTCGAGAACGATTTCACGAGACTACACCTTGACGTGGTGTGACCGCATGCCCTCCCCTATGGCTCAACGAGCTATACAGGTTGGCATATCTCAAGCCCAAGATCCAATCATGCCTGGAAACTCAGTGGGTAGAGGCATGACGAAGTAACCTCCTGGTCCTCTCGGTCTGGCTTTGGTCTGAACTGGGAGGTCAGTCGGAAAAATGACCGGAAGAATAACTGACCCAAACAAGTGGGCGTTCACTCAGCTACAGCCCACGGCCTTGCAGTCAGATTCCTATCAGAAACAAAGGCTTTGATTCAGAACCCTAATCGTTCCTCTACTTAGCGGCTGGACTCCCCAGCAAAACCCATCCATCAATCCCCATGAGTTACACGCCTACAAATAATTCCATACTACATCGGTCGTCGCGCAGGATAATCAGGACCACGCTGCCCATGGCGTCGAGCGGAGTGCGTATGAATAAGTATGCTACTGCTCAGAGTTCCCTCTCTTTTATTCAACCTCTCTTCTGTCTCCAACCCACTATCTTTGCCCGCTCTGCCTACCTATAGTGTCTCCACCGATAACACGCCCGATACTCGTAACGATTCATTGTTAAATGGCGTAGTAGGTGATTTTCAATCTGCTAGCTCACATTTTTTAAGCCTCGTCAGCCTTCGAATGTGAGTTCCTTCAATGTGCGCACCTTAATGCAGACTGGTCAACAGGCCTGCTTGGCTATGACAGTGGACTCACATTCAATTGATGTCTGCTGCGTGAGTGAAACACGAATTCAAGATTTCGGCAGAGTCGAGTAATTCAACTAACTGCGCCAAATGTCTCGTTAATATATTTCCTGCACACTTCAGGAGACGAAGCAGCTCAAGCTGCGGGTCACCGATGTGCATGAATAGTCTTAAGTGAGAAGGCTGAGGCAGTCCTTCTAGACAGGATCCCAGTCAACAGTCGCTTGTGTGCCATAAGACTGCAGGGATCAGTCGGCGTCCGGAAGGATAGTAGTGTTAAGCAGTTTATTTGTTATCTCGGCATACGCTCCAACAGACTGCAGCACTGACATGGAAAAAGATGAGTTTTATGATGACCTCATCACCCTCGTTCGGAAGAACAAAGGCTCTAACACTGTGGTGATGGCAGAGGATCTTAATGCATGAGCTGGAAAACTTAGTGCATCGGAACCCTGTTTAGGTGGGCATTTCGCCTTGCCTACGCATCGAACAGATATCGCGAAAGGATTTCGTCAATTCTGTGCAAACAATTATCTGTTCCTGCTTAGTACGAATTTCCGACACTGTTCGCGATGCACAGTGACAGGGCGCTCTAACTCGACAAGTAGTCTGATGTAGATTGACCATATTGTAGCAAGCCACCGGTGGTGCGGTTCCGACCAGAACTGTAAATCGTACTGGACCACGTACGTCGAATCGGACCGTGCGTTAGCTGTAATACAATTGTTGCTGAAGCTCAACGACTATCGACGCAGGCCGCAAACCCGATTGGCTGTCGGATTCGCGTGTTCGCGACAGCTATGAACATAAACTATCCGACGACGTAAGAACTTCGACGAGTAGTGGGATCAAATGAAGCCGGCGATGCATGTGGCAGCGAATTTCGCCTGCGGTCCCAGATCTAGCGTTCATCAAAAACACTGGATCTCGCAAGCGTCGCTAAGTCTAATGGAGCAAAAACGCCAGCTGTCTAACTGCAAGGAAGTGAGTAAGATGCGTCGGCAGTTGCAGCGTCAGTTGACCATAAGCCTTAGGAATGACCGCGAAAACTGGTGGGTTAAGGTAGCCGAAGAGATGGAAGTGGCGTCCGCTTCAGGTAGCAGTCAAAGATTGTCTAAGCTTATACGCGACAGCGGTGGGCGGCGAACTTCGGTTAGTGAAGTCGTATGCGACAGGACTGGAGAGCTCATTCACGGTAGACAGGAAAGATTGGACCGTTGGGCAGAGCATTTCAAGGATCAGTTTAGCTGGCCATACGCTAATGTATTTAGTCCGACGTCTGGAGCTGTGAATCCTTGGGAGATGTTACTTGATCCCCCAACGGAAGTGGAAGTGCAGTCGAATACTCGGCTCTCGAAAGAAAAAGCTGCCGGTCCCGACGACCTTCCTCCAGTTCTTTTCAAATTGGGTGGAGAAGTGTTGATGAAATCACTTACCTCCTTGCTTCGTGATATTTGGAACGAGGAGCGTATCCCGTTATCGTGGGGTGAGTCACTGATTGTACCCATCTTCAAGAAGAGCACACGGAGTGGCTGCAACAATCATCGTGGGATTAGATTAATTCCGATAGTTACAAAGATGTTGGCTTCGATAATGCTGCGCGGTTTGACACCGATTCGCGAGAGTCATATCCGCGAACAACAGGCCGGATTTCGGCCAGGTCGAGGTTGCATCGACCAGATATTCACTCTTTGCCAAATACTCGAAACGTGCCAAACACACCGCCGCCCTACGATCGTAGTCTCCCTCGACTTCAAAGGTGCTTTCGACTCCGTGGATCGGACAGCACTACTCACTGCTCTCCACCGGAAGGGTATGCCAACGAAGTTTGTGAACCTGTTGCTAGCATTATATTTGCATACCTATGGTCGCGTTAGGGTATAAGGTGAACTGTCACGTTCATTCGAAACGACTAGTGGCGTTCGACAAGGGTGTCCCATCTCTCCATTTCTGTTCAACTTCGTCATGGACGACATGGTGGCAGATGCTTTGGGAGGTCTCGGGGATGTAGGAGTCGAACTGGGAAGTGGAGGGAAGGTATGCGATCTAGATTAAACAGATGACGTTTTGTGCCTTTCCGAGTCTGCGGACCATGCACAACGGGCACTAGATAGATTCTCGAGATCGGTTGCTCGGTTTGGCATGTGCTTTGCACCTTCGAAGTGCAAAGTGCTGTTACAGGACTGGACGACAGCAGCGCCGAACTTGATACTGGATGGAGAGGAACTAACAACTGTAGACCGTTTCACTTACCTTGGTAGCCGCTTGGCGAACGATGGTAGCTAGGCAGTGGAGGTAAATACGCGTATATCCAAGACTCGAGCAGCTTAAGCTGGACTGAAGCACTTGTGACGCCGGCCTGATAATTCACTGAAGTTGGAAGGTGCTGTGCTGCCGTGCGCTCAGCTCTGCTGTACGGTTGCGAGAAATGGAATATGCGTGTGGGAGATTTTCATCGACTGGAGATTTTCGACAACCGATATCCACGTAGTATGGCTAGGATTAGATGGAATGACCAAGTGAGCAATATGGAGGTCAAGAGTCTAATGCTAGGTGTTGGGTCTCAGAATACCTTGTTTCAGCGTATGAAACATAGTAGACCATGCCGGTTGGGTCACGTGTTGCGTATGGCGAATACTCGTCTATCTTGTCGTGCCGTATTTTGGGTTCCTCCTGAGGAATGGAAGAAGCCATGTGGGGGTCAGAAGATGACGTGTCGTGGCAATGTCGAATGAGAAAATGTATAGCGAACTTAGGTAAAGTAGGTGTCTCACGTCTTCGTGTTTGAGGTCCGGAAGACCCGTTCACCAGTTGACTGGAGACACTAAAGGATATGGCAGTGAACTGTGAACAATGGCGATCGCGTTGTCATGTTCTATCGAATCAGACTGATTGCGAAATGCGCGTTTGTAGAGTTAGACTGTGTTACTTGTGTTTGTTGCAGCGGCATCTTATCTGTTCCTGCCTATGTAGGTCCACTCTCTATTCCCTTTGGATATTCACTTTTTTATAGCAACTTGTAGCACTGGGGAACGGCAGCGATCAGTGAGGGTTGCCTTGCTGTTCAAGGCTGAACGATGTTGATGATGGTGATGTCCCGCGCTCTCTTTTGCCAATCTGAAAACATTTAACCTGCTGGTTTGAAAGGGATAGCGGTGAATGTACGAACTGATCGCTGGCATAAGGCTTGTTTCTTGACCTCAATGTTTTTTCCAGCCATAGGGGCTTTCGCATTATAAAAGTGCAGGCATTTTGGCCAAAACCACAATAAGCCTTCATGAGTTTCACAGAAGCATAGTAGTTCATCTGTAGGCGTAGCGCTGCCATCACAGCGTTGACTGTTTAATTGTTTTGTCGAAGCAGCCAATTGAAAATTGTGGAAAATACGTGAAATTAAGTGTGAGATCTCTGAAGCCAACAAAGCCAAACGGATGACTGTGAAACCAGCGAGGGTTTCATCATCTTTATCGACAGTCATGACGCTAACAACGTCATTCCGCTCAATGCCCAGTCGCAGATTTTACACGGCGCATGTTATCGACCCAGGAGCTGAAAGAGGTCAGTGGGCCATGCCACAAAACAGCCAGTAGCTCTCTAATTAACATGGGAGATCTTTTACTAACCGGATTGTTAAATTGTCCTAAAAATTCGGTAAATATGACTAGGTTTCGGACTGCGAGTTCAACACAGGCTCGGGTGGAACGAGAACACTGGCCACCTAAACCTGCCGGTAAGTGTTGATCTCTCGAAATTTTAGTAAGTACTAGAACGGATTACCACTCTTTTGGAGTGTGAACTTACTCTGAAAGGTGCCATATCCTGGCGGTGAAATCTCTGGAACCGGAAACGACCAATGTCCTTGAGCAATGCCAAACAGCTCTAACATCACTTTTGTGGCCCACTAGCGCACAACGAAACTTATAGCCAGTCATGGAATCACCTCGTTGTATCGTGTACTAGGACAGCGAACTAAGCGGATGCATTAACTGCCTGAAAAGTACAAACACAGAAAACAACGTTAACCGAAGCTCAGGAAACGTAACACCCATCACCCATAGTCACGAAACAAAAACAGAACCTAGAGGATACCCACACTTAGAATGTACTGGAACATAAATCTGTGAAAAGGAGGATGCCTAACAGAACGCTTTACCTGGCTTTTTACAAAAAGGAGTTGAACTCCTCCCAGGGGCAGAGGTTTTGAAGTATATTATGTCGATGATATCGTCTTGCTGAGTGACAGTGCACAGGCAATTCAACCTGCACCGAACCGACTGAGGTCTTAGCACCTTCAAA
This sequence comes from Fasciolopsis buskii, assembly GCA_008360955.1. Lineage (NCBI taxonomy): Eukaryota > Metazoa > Platyhelminthes > Trematoda > Plagiorchiida > Fasciolidae > Fasciolopsis > Fasciolopsis buskii. The sequence continues at coordinate 20,144 of LUCM01000138.1, forward strand.
ATGAGAAATACTTCATCAAGACTGACAGCAGCCTGTGCCTGTACTCACCATTTGTGATCGGTTGATGTAGTAAACAGCCTCAATTACCTCGCCAGCCTGATCACACCTAGCGAAGATGTTGGATAACAGGTTTCATCAGGAACTGCGAAAGCCAGAGAGACCTTCGGGAATCTACGACACCTGTGGCGCCACCATGACATCCGGATTTCCCTCAAGGGAAGAGCATGCAATGCCACAGCTCGTAGTGTTCCTGTTTACCGTTTCCAGACCTAGCCTAGTCGCGTTGAGGATGACCGCTGATTTTCAATGTCCGACCATTGATGCATCCGAGGTATTGCTCGGGTCTGCTGGGAACATCAGGTGAGCAATGACGTGGTGCGTCGTCGTTTGCTGGGTGAAGGCAATCGCCTTCTGAGATAATCGCTCTACATTGCCTTCCGTGGTTTGGAAACGTACTGTGATGCCTTTTCTAAATTCTACCTTTTCGTGCTGCTGCTGCTGCCGCTGGGCAAGGCTGGAAGAAGCGACGTGGCGGCCAGGATAGGACTTAGTGTAGAGGTATGAAGGAGGTGCTTTTGGCTTTGGCCACGCCTTTCTGGTTGGAAACCAAGGGATTAGAACTGCTGCTGGTTGGAAATGATAAGATATAGCTTAGAAGCGAAGTCACGGCCCCAGCGACCCTGCAATGACACGAATGCTGTGTGGCTAGTCTGCAGAACCTAGATGCTTAAAACTAATCCTAAAACAAAAAAATCACAAAACGTGTGCAGTGACAACACAAAGCAATTGGACTGCTGTGGCTTGTTATCCCCCCCATATGCGAACCTGTGCAGTTCCACTAAAATTTTGTTGCGTTAGCACCATGCATAAGGGCCGGGGCATAATGTATATACAGAATCAGAAGAAAGCACTGTCAGAAGCCCAGCATCAGCTACCACTAAAACTAACAACCAAAACAACAACAGGGCCAGCAGGACGCATACTACTGACCTGACACTCGACTGATCGCGTCCGCAACATACCCCTACAAGGTTCCAGCTCCAGTTCCAGTTAGATTACTGGACTATACGATGAGATGCCATATCGTCCGGGTTCTTGCACCGAGAGATCCTTGGATCCGACGATCCTTCGACAAAAGTTGGATAGAAACCCTCCTCAGTTCCTAAGGTGAAAGTGCGAATCTCCCAATTGACTACGACTCCCAGCTCCATCTCCTTTTAGTGGGACAAATATTACTGAGATGCTTATTTCTGGACCATTTCCTCAGTCTCACAATTCACACACTGTCTTCCGGAAACACAGCTAGCCGCACACTGTCCAGCTTCCCTTTGAATTCATGCACTGATCCTACCTCGACCACTTCCTCAGCAGTTCACCACTAGTATGGCAGATTAATTGTTTCACGAGCTGATAGTTTCGTGCACCCGCACAACCGTTTTCCATGCCCTCTTGACGTTTTGTTCCTCTTATCTGAAACAGGTTAGTTTATTTCATTTCGGTTCAGTTCAGCTGAGTTTAGTTCCATGACCCGGAGTCACAGTGTCCGTTTGTCCAGATTCTTGCAAAAGTGAGATCCTTGGATCTCCCAGCGCTTTGACAATTGATAGTCCAAAGACATTCGGTCGGCGAAAGCCCAAGTACCTTCAGTCTTTCTCCTGATCTATAAAATTAAAATTAGATAAATTTTTCTTACACTTTTTTTCAGTCCTTCTCAAGGACAGTTGAGGCAGTTAACAGAATTTTGGGGAAACGGAAGGGGATCTAGAGTCAGGCGAACGGATGAGTTCGGTTTTGTTGCGCGGGGCAGTGCCCACCACAACGGGCAACCGAGCGTAGTTCCTTCAATGGTATGCGCAATATTTAACCTCCGCCACTGCCAGTTTTGTTTTACGGTTTTGGTTTGGCTTGCCGTAGAATTCTGTTGTCCACCAAAATGATAAAGGGCTTCAGCTTCCTACTCAGCCTTTGGGCAAGAGAACATCCATCGTGTTGGCCTGACATTAGTTCACCAATATATTCTTCTCAGGCGATCTGCTTTGCAACGCGCCGCAATCCAGCTCCTTCATGCCAAAATAATCTGTACCTCATCCTTTGTATTAGGCTTTGAAAATTTCAGCGGTTATCATTTCCAATAATAGCTCTTTCTAAATCCCGACAACTCTGTTGCCGAAAACGTTTGCATGCACATGTAATCTAGGGCGGACCGGATACAGCTTTGCATCATTCATTCGTGTTTCATCCTTCGTGGATTATCTGGACATTTCGTTAAAACCTGTACCCGTCAATGTCCTCTGTCTTAGGAAATTTTCGCTTATACGCCCCTAAATCTACGCTCTTCCATCGAGCACAGGTCTAATTCTTTAGGACTTCTGGTGTAGGGCTTGCTTTTCTGTCCCGCAACCATTTTAGTGGATGGACGTTGTACAATGTCGAGATAACCCACATCCTTTTAAAAATATGGTACCTGTGCCTGCATGCAGTACTCCAGGTGTGACCTGAAGATCAACTTATAAAAAGATGGAATACCTCCGATTTCCTGCGGTGAACCGTAACTTGGGGAATTCCGCCGTTGCCTTCCAGGAAGCAGCCTGGTGCCGTTCAGTCCGAATGTAGTCTGCGGTAATGACTATTCCCATTTGCTTCCACTATAGTCCTTCTGCGCCAGTGACTTCAGTCTAGAAAGTTCATCTCCAGCCATTTGGGCCGCAGTGGCACACCGCTGCGTCCATTTAAAATCTGACGTGACGATTAACGCAGTAAGCAGCCCCTGGTCATATTTTGCCTTCAGTTCGTCGATGCATATGGATGACGGCTTTTGCTGGCATTTACAGGCTCGTTCCATTTATAAATCCAATCCAAGAAAACCACAAGGCCGCTGCAGATGTCATCTCTGTCCGTGGGCCCAGATTCCTTGTCATCGTCAGCGTCGAAACATTTGAATGACTTTAGGGCCAAAGCTAATTTACGGAGAGAACAGGAACCGGAGTGGCCCTAACAGTGATCTCGAGGGAAGTCCCTTGCGTCGCCAGGCTCAGCAGAAAGTATTTTTCCTATCCCGCCCCTGTGGGACGAAAGACACCCACTCACTGATACCTTACGACATAAATGACAAATATCCCTATATTTTTTCGAGTTGGGCTATGGCCAGTCGAATCCACCGCCTTTCTGAAGTCAAAAAATATTTCGACTTGTTTACTCTCAACCAATCTTCCAGTGACTTCGTACAAGAGGTAAACAGTTTGTTGAAACAAAATCTTGTAAGACCGAATTCCTTAGCGCGGATCCAGCATTTCGTTTGCTTGCCCTTAAACGTTGTGACCACTCTTGAATCTCCTTACTCGGCTCTGTATATTTGCAATACTAACAACAATTACACTTGACCGGTACAAGGAAAAGATTCAGAAGCGGTAGCATGTTGGACACATTTTGACGGGAGCGCGAGAGTGGTGCGAGCGTGAGCGACGGAGAAGTGGTAACCGCGCTTGACGGTCGACGTTCAGTTAAACAAGAAATCTGGGGAACAAAGCCGTTTCCCGCTACAAAATCACGAAGCCTTGTTGAGCTGGCTGGGTGCCTGGCTTGTACTGGGAGATTTGAGCCCGGAATGAGTTTAGCATCACCTTTTACAGAACACTGGTGAAGCTGATTGTCCTGACGTTTTCTCCGACAGATTTCGGAACTTACTTAAAATTCCGTATCACCCAATTCTTTGTTATGATATTTTCATGCGTTTAACGGGCCAACGATAGCGAGGGCTATATCCTGGGTCTTGCATTGTCTTTTGTTCCCAAATCTCAAAATTCCAATTTCAGGGGACCGGCACCTAAGTCAGTGGATGTGAGGACAATCACTTCACCTTAGCGGTGACAGGACGCTGCTTCGTCTGCTCTCCATTTTATTTAAACAAGCTCCGTAACCAGATACATAAAACGAGGAATGAAAATTTATTTAATGTAAAAGTAAACAATTGAATTTCTTTTTTGGTTTCTTTTATACTTTGTATTTCTTTCATTTTTTAGGGTGACCGTAGTGGTGGGCCTAGATGAATTGGACCAAAAACCTAACCAGCCCAAAGTTGAAGGATTATACATTAGCAGTCTTTCAAACTTCGTAGGGTAAACTACTTCAAGATATCACTTAATGCATGAAAACTTACGGTCGTACCTTCATAACAGAGGGATTTTGGAATCAGTATTGAAGTGTCCCAGAATTTCCAGACTCGAATCGTGAAAATCATATCTCTGAGACCTGTAGAAAGCAAATGTAACGTGTTTTACATGTTGCTCGTTTTTTTGTGAGAGTACTTACCCTAGGGCAGTCAGAGGTTGCGGGTACGGTGTAATAAATAGGCCGAGAGCTTGTTTGGTGGCCTTCCTCCGTATTGTGAACTCTGGCTAGTCCCAAATGCGCACATGTTTGCCGTCTACATTTAAACGCCAATAACGGTGCTCTGCCGAGCCCGGATATCTACAGAGGTGGATGCAAAGGTACGTCCTGCCATGTTAGGGACGTCGAAGGCCGATTTAATAGCAGGCTACCGAGGGTGGACAAAAGATGGCGCATTACGAAACCAGTGACGAATGATTTTATGCGGCCTAAAATTCTGTAACTGGATGTTCTTCATAGCCTAAAGCTGCAAAACTTTATTATTTGCAAAAGAAGCACCTACATACTTGTCTTCATTAACCTGCAGGTCCCAGTTAATGGATCGGCGCTCTGCGCGATTTATTCACGAGTGTTCTTGTTTCGTAACCCTGATTGTAGCATTTTCGTCCTACCCAGCAATGTCCCCTGATTTGTCGCGAATAAATTCGTTTAAATGAAGGAAGATCGAGAAAGATCAAAGCATTGAGTCATGCGGCTTGATAACTGACCAGTGACAACATAAGATCTAGGTTATAAAGATTTTTGCGAAGTCACTCTGAATGGCGTGTGAATCCATCTCGTCATGGAACCCCCACGTAAGTTTTTCAATAAACAAGCATGTTTGTGACACGATACCTGCAAGAGAGTAAACTGTGATACTGACTAGATAGGAGATTATCGTCCAATAGGTAGGTTTTCCAAGCGGGTGCGCCTCAACGTTTCTCAGAGATTTCGCTGTGGATAGGCTTTACTGTGCCTTCGGGTTCCGCGCGTCCATGTATAATCTACATCACTGAGTTGACGGTTCAGTGAATTTTGTGGCAGCATTCCTAGGCTAACTTGCATTTGTTTTGCAATTCCTGCATCTCGAGGCGCAAATCCTTTATCTAGACCACTTGGCGAGTACTCAGTTGTTCCCCTTTTCTTGTGCCTGCTCCTAATTTGCCGTGTCTAAGATCAGCTACGTTGCTCCGGCCCAGGGGTTATCCACATTCGTAATACTGAAGTTCCATGTCATTCCAGGGCAACCTGATTTGGTGCGAGCATAATATGTGTTGCTGTTATTAGATCGCCCGCAGCTAAAGAAGAGAAAAAAGATAACCAAAAAACACCTAGCCTGAAGTTGGAAAGTTCAGTAGTAATAGCTTGTTGCCAGACCCGTTCCGTAAGTCCTCTGTAATATGCTGAATCAGTGCAGAGGAAGACTGTATTGGCCACGCCAAGTAAATCTGCCTCGAAGTAACAGTCTGTTTGCAGCTGATCAATGTTCCACGAACATCTCAGTTCAGTTTAGTCGGGACAGCCACCGATGTTACTCTAACATGCCTGGTTATGATTGACAGCCGATAAAATTATTCAACCAAACAGGAAAGGAATGTGGAAAAGTGAAAGGTCAGCTAAAAAGGTCATTTCAAGAACTACTGAGATGTAAGTTTTCAACGTACGATCGCCATTAACTGCCCGCACAATCAGTTAACACGCTGTTTTCATCCAGTGCTTATGTTGATACCGTGGACCTCAACTCGCTAGTCCGATAGAGCCGACATGGGCTATCCCGTTGGTTAAATTTTCCATGCCCTTTAATAAAGTCGCCCACTGGTCCATTCGATCTACCACCCAGCCGATCTCTGCCTCGCACGACAGCGTACGACGAGACAAGTATTCAAAGAGAAGGCGCAAAGCATGTTTCAGCCAAACTAACCTATTCTGATTCGGTAAGTTCTGAAGATTGAACCATGGGAGACTTGCTTGATGCTCTATTTTTAGGTTACGCAAAAACCCTGCCGCTATATTTTGCCAACAGAGAAAATAAACGGTGTCCAAACCCCGAAAGGTTTCAAAAAGTTTCCTGTCCTAAACGCCTAGGTCTTCAGCGCTACGGCAGTGCCGACTTCGGTGTTGTTGAGTTTGCTCGACCTTTCATTAATAATCATATGCCTCACAGAAACATCAGATCAGCAACAACGGTTTGGGTCTTCTATGCGCTTGACGATATCCCATCGGATATAACACCATGAGATGAGATGTAACCACCCGGATAATTGAACTATACCACATAGCTCAGCTGCTGCCCAGAAAGAACATGGTTCAGCTGCAAGCATTCTGCACTTCGAAAGTGCAAAGGCACCTAGGCATCCAAAAACTATCGACCAAAGTTTCGAGAAATATCTACTGCTTACTTAAATCCACACTTAGTTCCAAAATGTTGTCCGCGTGTTCCAATTCGAACATAGTCCGGTGCGCTCGAAGCATCAGTAACACCATTCTCACTCGAAAAAGGTTATTCATTACCTATCGAAATGACAGAGTTGAAATTATGAGAACAAAGCTGCGATCCTGATGATCGCAATCCTTGTGGTAAATTCAGACGAACCATCGCACAAACTCGTCTTTGGCTGTTCTTGTAAGGATTTTGGGCGAGTGAAATTAGTCTCTTCCGAGCATACTTCGAAGAAAGTTGCAAAAGCACAGCAAATGAGACAAAAAGCACTCCCAAATGTTTCATTCGCAAAATATGAGCCTGTATTGTAATATCTGTTGCAAAGTGAAAATTTGGTCACCAGAACTGCGGTGGCAGAGGAATTCAGCTTTGTTACTACGAATACAAAGTTCGCAGGTAGCAGCTAATAGTTTTCTTGGCCTAATGTAAAAGACGATGCCTGAAAAAGCAACCACTTTGGATGCACTAAAAACCGACGGGGCAGAAATCGGGCTTCAAGAAGCGGGATGGTTAATGCGAGTGAGTGAGCATCAATTTCTAGCGGTTCCCGATCAATGAAATTCGGTTGGCACGATCTGATTACTACGAAAATCTAATTAATTTTTTGCAGGTCGCCGAAGAGTTGCCTATCGATACACCATTCGAAGGCCTGTGCATTAGCTTTAGATCGTCGAATGCAGCCTTACGGACAAGCTGGCGGTGAGAAGGAAAGGTTGCTCTCTAGCTATATATGTGTTACTCTGTAACAGTTGACATTGTGCAAGGTTGCAGTTTCGTTGATGGAGGATATCCGTTAAACTGTTCTCTTTGGGGCCACACTGGTGCGAGGTTAGGAAGAGCCTTGACCTGACATCATAAGTTTTTGGCTGGATAAGAGTATCGGTTACAGCCCCGAAATCGGAGCAGTAACACGTGACACTGAAGCTTATGGTGAGTGCAATATGCGGTATCCTGCTGAAGGCCGTTCTGTAGTCGATACAGTGGGCCTATGAAATCTGCCTAGCATCGGAAGCCATCGCTAGGAAGTCCAAGACAATTGGCATAGTAAAGCTGCAGGATTTTTAGGAGAGGAAAGAATGTCGTGAATTTATAAGGTTTTGTTTCGGTTCAGATGTTAAATTGAGGCCGTTTCTGGAATGCGTCTAAGCTTCTTGCTTCGGGGGCTGGGTAGGCTGATTTTTGAATATTTCTATGGGAGACAATGGCTACGTTTTATGAAAAGTTGGTGTTACTTCTGCGAACTTACAGCGCCTGCGGAAAACTCTCTTATCACATCACTGAACGAGGTAAACTTATGAATTCGTTATCTTGTCCAGCGTCACTCGTAAGGCACTCGCTGTTATATCAAGGCTCACGGTAGACTACACGTTTAGGAGAAGGAAGTTTCAGACGATGTTTTCATTGCTCATGTACAAAGTTACGACGCCGCGCCCGCAGTTCTTCTCAAGCTCATCACCTGAAGGATATGCAGTTATAATTATACATGTTATGGGTTAGTTTGAAACATTCTCTAATATATCACAAAATACATCAAGAAGGAGTAGCACTTGTTGCATTTATTTTGATTTTGTTGCCATCAGTTCTCGCTAAGTATAAGATTAGAATCATCCCAGATTGACTAAAGAATCGCATTCAGCGACTAGCCACCAGGATATAGAGAAATCATAGTCGCATTGCTGAATATAAGTAACTTTCTCAGGTCTAACCTAGCAACTCAGAAATTAATCAGTGAATCTACAATAAACGCAGCTTCTTAATCCTCTTTTTCAGCAGCATCTCCCTTGAGCCAGCCTTGAATGTCAACCCAAAACGTTATCCGTTAATCCGTCTAATCCATTCAACGGTCCATGCAGGAAAACGGTTGGCTTTGCTATTAAAAAAACGGCAGTAAGAAATTGCCACGCATAGATGAAATCAGCCCGTGTTTTATGGCTTTCCCTCAAATACACAAACGGGAGCAGGGCAAAATCACTTGCATTGAGCAACTGACGCGAAACGCGCGGAAAGCGCAGTCACTGCAGAACACCGTTTTGCCGCTATCCCCAGAGATCAGTTTCAGGGAAAGCCCGAACTGCCCCAGCGCAAGAAACTAATTCACTTGCCCTTTTTCGATTTGTCCGCAACCCGTAGCTCCAGATGAAACTGTAGTTGTGTTTGGTGTTCCCAGTCAGTTTCACGTAGAAACATTGAAGTCAATTTTTTGTAAAGCATATAACATGGTTCATCACCGTTGAACCTGCCCTAAATAAGAGGAAAGTGCCTGTGTTATTACCCCTTCAAAATTCCAATTGTTAGATGAATCTACTTTTGAAGAATTTATGAGAAACGGGCAAAACGTTGCTAGAACCCTACCGTTTATCAGAAAATTTTAACGCCCTTGCAAAGACTGATGCTTTGAGGATCAAGAATAAACCGAGTGGATTCCGGTTGTTCACAGCCCCAGAACCCAATAAATTCCCTTGCTTCGAGCTTCCCTGGATTCAAAGGCGTCGCTGCCGCTGACCCCAGTGGCGCCATTGTCAGCAATGGATCTGGATCTCACCACTTTGTATTCACTCGGGATGTCTGCAGTCGTGCTTCTGGTGACTCCCAGTGCAACCGATGGAGGATTAAGTAAGCAGAGGAGACAGTACAAACCTTCAAGCTTGTGAATGCCCCGGCAGACATAGAGGCTTGAGATCTGCTTGGGATTTCTCCCATGTCAGGTTTAGTTTTGGGATAACAGAGAATCAGTGTAGGTGAGAATTGCGAGCTTGCTATTTCTCAACCTTCAGTGTGCTTCTCTGAAGTGGGTTGCCGGAAATGCCTGTAGCTGCAAGCCAGTGGAAACTTTCGGACTTGCTTTAGATCTATGCTTGAATGCAGCATTCCACGATTTGGAACATCACTGGAGTCGGGACAACTGACTTCCTTTTTTCATCTTGTAACTTTTTATATGCCGGGTATTTATGAGTACATGTAAGCAAATGATACTGCTCCGCAAACCATACCATGAGGAAAACAAAAGCATTTATGTTCCGCACAGCGTTAAAGGCCAAGAAGCCGCGCCGGTGACGCATGTATTTGGACGGTCTCTAGACTCCTGTGGTTAATTCTACTCCGTCGAAGCTGAACTGAACTGAATTAATATACACGAATACTACCACCTGCGATCAGCCTCAATAGATCAGTCCGCTGCACATAACTTCAGCAACCTTTTTAAGTACTGTCACCTTATAACAGCACAAGTTTTGGGGCGGAAGTACCATTCCGCCAATAATGAGCCGTCCCAGTCTCCCACCTACTAGGGTCTGCATACCCATTAAACGTGTCCCAATGGGATTTGTTTATCTGATCCCGGAGCCCGTCCACTGTACACCGAACACTAACATTTAACCCTGTTTAGCCAACCCTGAGACTCCTTCGAATTATTCACAAGAGGAACTTCGTAGGACCCCTAGCACTGCGTCATCCACCTTGGTATCTTCTCCTGGATACGGTACCACTGCCAACTCTCGTTAAAGCAATTCTGGTCTAAAAAAGACCTGTCAGCAAAATGCTTTATTCCTCATTACCGGTACCTACACTATCTCATTAATTCCAATTTCTAATGGCAACGCTAATAGACAATCCATATTCAGCATCTGCCATCCTCAAGCTTTATCACCAGGAGCCTGCCCTAGTGCATTCCCCTTCATAGGACTCTTAAAATTATCCCACCACCTGCTCCACGTGATCCATTTCTTTCTAAATGTATCTCACTATAAAGCACCAACAGCCCGTATCATTGCAACTGCCACAATGAGCAAATCGCGTGGCATCCAGTAACAATAATTTACTCACCCACTTGCATCAGTCAACGGGCAAAATTCTCACACCAGCTGATCATCGAAAGATAGCTCTGGGAAAGGGCAAATCACATGATAAGCCTTGCATCCTTCGTTTATTATGATGCAAAAACCGTTGCAGATATGTGAGTGGTGATAACCCCAGCCAATAATCCTTACTCTTTGGTGGGGTCCTACAACTTTCCAGTCTGCTCTTCGAGAAACATAAAGGAGTTTGACATGCTTATTCAAATCACACGGTAACTTTTCCTGGATGTTTCATTAATCACAATCCGCCAGCCATAATTCCTCATGGGTATCTCCTGTAGTGGAAGAGAATCACATTACTGTAGGCTGCATTTACCGCCCGCCTGAACAGGTAACGCAGAGATTCTCAAAGATTGTTTCATCTGAGCACCAGGTTGTCTACTGAACCTTTGGATGACCGGCAAGTGCACTATCTTAGAAGTATTCTGGCTATTCTGAATAGCCCCGCAAGTGCTCCGCAACCTTATCTCAAGCATACGGTTCGGCAGAGGGTCCATCCATGTTTTTCCGCCACAAGATTTGCGAGCACTCTATTTATTTGTAACATTGAAATACATCGATGTTGGTGTGAAGTGATTTTTTTGGAGGAACCGTAAAACAGTACTCCGTAACTTAACAATATCCCCGAAATCCGTAATAATTCAGATGCAACTACCAAGTGCTTCCGTCGCGCAAATGCAGCTTTATCCTCATCCATGTTCCGGATCTAGAATATGGACAATGTTTCCTCGGTGCAAACTCCCAGTCAGTGGATGATCCAGTTTGCGAAAACTCTCCCACATGTCTTTCTACTGTGGCCTTACCCCATCACCTTCCAACAAGGCTTGGGCGTCGGAGGCTTCACACATTGAGGCGGAAAATCTTATCGCTTTGGAACAAGCTTCAGTTCACAGAGGACGTCTGCTGCATACTACGTATATAGCTTTCAAAACGTCCTGACTCCGGTAAGGCAAACCAGCAAATTTGGGAGTTTCATGCAGCCTATTGCCGTAATAAGCGTAGCAACATCACCAAACCACCTTCTTAGATATCCCTCTAGTCTTCTTGTTAGTGGCCTGAGTTAGTAATCTCCATTCCTCAGACCAACATCCGGAAAGGCGTTGCGGAACTAATCAGTTCGCTTTCCTTCCCCCATCCTACTACTCATGCTCATCGGTCCTCAAGTTCAGTCCCTTCTCGATACCCACCTTCCCAAACTTTCAACTAGTGAATTCTCGTAAAAGATTGCTCTAACGAAATCCTCAGTTGTGTTGGTCTTGACTGTATCCCCCCCCAGTAATATTTTGTCCAAGCAGCTCGTTTAAGTTATTTACTCTTCACTATTAAATCTGTTTGCCGGGCGGACTTTAAACTGCACAGCGCTTTCTCAATGGAAGACCTCCGCGGTCAAACCATTGTAAAAAATAAGCTTTCCCACAACGACCCGGGAAGATATCAACCTATCCGCAGTCTGCAAAATAACTAAAACAACGCATTCAAAACGCACTACCTTCTTTTACATAACAACTTACTTCATGGGATTCAACATCGTTTCCTCAAGCAGCATTCGTACTCCCCGTGTCGGTAAGAACTCAGCAGCACACTTTTCCTGAGACAAAGGTCTGACATCGCAGTCTATCCAAGCAAGCCCAAAGTATTTGGTGGCCTACACCACAACAATCTTGTTTCCAAAACCTGTTCCTTCTGGATAACCGACCAAGTAATTTCTCGGTTTCTTCCTTCTTTTACGTGGCTCTCTCAAGTGTTCAGAATTGGCGAAAACGTCATCTCAAAGTTGATCTACAGTGGTGATATTCACGGCGGCTGCCCTGGTCTTCACCCCTTCTCTATGTATATGAATGTCATTTTTGTATCCCCTGCACGTGGTATCTACCTAAATGGTGTGATGAAATCAAGGTCATGTACAATTTTTATTTGGCCAATCCGAACAGTCCTGGATACTGTATTCGGAGTGATCGAACCTCTCCTGTTCTTCGTGGGCGACGCCGTTCTCAACCACAAAAGGCAACAGAAATTATTCAAGTGATACCTGCAACTCAGCAGATTTGCCTAAGAAAACGTCACAGTCACAGTCAACTCTTCTTCAGAGACTTCGAAATGAATTATTGATATGCGTTTAATTTCTCCAAACAAGCCTCTCACCGAAAAGCTGAATCTATGTCAACTGTTTGCCCGCTGTCTTTCGCTGTCCCCACTAAAACAACAGTGGGCTTCATGCACATAAATGTTGAAACCATTCTGCAAAATGGCACCACAATTGTCCCAATATGCTCTCTTCTGTAATGGCAACCACTGAATGCATACAAAGCTCACTTACCAGTCGATTTTTGGGTGTTACCTACCCCCCTCAAATCGTAGGCCATTCCACCTAGGCTACATCTGGCCTCCGAAACACAGATTCGTTTCTGTTCAAACTAGGCGCACCCACGTAATTCCCCCACCTTTGCTTTTGCAGAATTTTGATCGTACCGCTGAAGACACGGAACGTTTTATTTGTCCATTATCACGTAAAACGTTGGCCTTCACAACTGGATTTTTCCGTGACATTGAGCAAAACGTGGATCAGGTTGCCACATCTCAGCCGAGCTATGAACTTCCCGGCTATTTTTCAGCGAAAAGTAAGCTAAATTCTCAAACTATCCAAACTTACTGAGTTGAGTAGCACGCCAATGGCATTTGCCAAAGCCTATGTTAACAGACACCCTTTACGGCAATCCTTTCTAAGGATTGAAACACGTTCATCTATGCCATTGGGTTACAGGGTAAACGACTTTTCCCCAAACAAGTTGAACTTCTTTTATGGTTTTTGTACTCGGTAATGGCCATGGAACTTTGAATTAGCGACACTGTTCTCGGTTTTCCAAGCCACATACCTCCCTAATATTTTGCATCAATGCTTGACCATAAATCTTACATTACAACTCCGCGTGGTTCTTTGGCAATCAAGGTGTTGCAGTAGTAAAATGTATTCTGTTGCGTAAGACAAAGCACCTAATACTGTCTACTCAATCACATTGGGCCTCATTTCTTTAAGCTTGCCCCTCCCATTTACTCAACCTTGGCCCTTTTTGGGCGATACTGACTATGCTGGTTGTATCTGGCCCTTGGTGTTGTTCGGACTCGGAGAAAACAGAACACTCTTAGCAGTCGCAAAGAAATATTTCGCTGCGTAAATTTATGGCCAGGAGACGTCATTATGGAAAGGAGCGAGAGGAAGAGCACTGTTGTCCGTTCAAACCCATAGCTCGGCACCCTGAAGCATGGACTGTGAAAACCATTAGATACATTCATTATCAGTGCCTTTCTGCACCTGCCCAGGACCGGCCCGTCAACGATTGTTCGTCAGGCTCGCAGTAGGTTATTTCGTCACAGAAAATCTGTGATACTCGGGAAACAGTGCTGTCCAGTGCACGTTCATCCCAAGCCCCAATTCCACTTTGATGTGGTTCAAATGTCTGCAGCTGTGGTTAGTCACTGCCTATTAACGATGTACTGCAAATGTTTCAAGATTATTGCTCACAGTATGCCCACCACTGCTCAACAAACATATCTTGCCGGAACTCAAAAACTACTAGGTCACGTTTTAAATGGTAAGATCTTCCCTGTCGATAGCTTTTTCGATTTTTTATTTCTTTTCCTTTTTCACCTTTAGTCAAGCTATTCTCAATCCCTCAAACTGTTTTAGGAGTGAATAGTGCCAGAACATTTGACCACGTACCGGAATGCAGCACGAACGACTGAGAACTGGGCAACCATGTGGCTGCACAACATACGCCACCCAACATACAAAACCTACCCAGGCAGCTGGAAACATGCTGTTGTCTTGTTAATCTTGATGTTCAGGAGGATTTGCCTGATAATTTTAGGACTAGTTTCTTACAAAGTTATTTGCCCAGATGCGTTTGCATGTATTTTAACTCTGCCCCAATTTGATATTATTCTTGGTTGCTCATACCATGAGGCCCTTCCCGATACTCCGCATTTTCAATTCTGAGTGTGAGCGCATTTCGCTCCAAACCAGATTCTACAAAAAGCCGTATATGGCCAACCGATTACCTTAGAACTTGCGATTGCCAAAAGATATCACGATTTTTGTTCATCCCTGTTGTACTGTCACAAATATATAATTCAAAACTGGTGAAAAATCAAACCACCTTGTCCGTCACTTTCATTTTTTCCCATCTATACCCTAATCGATCTAATTCACAAAAATAATCGTGTGGTTATAGAATAACTGATAAGAGACGCGTGTTGTATTCGCACAGTGGTACAGATAAAAAACACGCGCACACATGTGAATTAAGAAGTGCGGTTGATGTACTGAAGAAACGGTATTTTACATGATGCAGAACGGATTGTCCGAACGCGAATCTCGTATTACGTTTGCCTGTCCTTAATCTTCGTGACCATTTGTGCTTTATTTCTACTCGGCTCGGTACGGTCGCAATACTGGCAACCCTGACACTTGACCGGTACAAGGAAAAGACAGTCGCAGGCGGTAACAGGTTGGGTATATTTTGACAGAAGCGTGCGAGTGGGGCATGCGTGAGCAACGTAAAAATGGCTATCGCGTTTGGCGGTCACCATTCGGTTAAGCAAGCTATCCGGAATAAAAAATCCATGTTCTGCTGCAATAATCAAAAATTAGCGGTTAGCACTGAATTGGACCAACGTATGTGGCTAAACTCATTAATAACAAACATCAGCCATCCTGGGCTCACAGTTACCGAAGTACCTAGGCCAGATTCGGCTCCAAATAACAGAAACTGTTGAGTGACAAAAATAGTTTGGTAGGCAGATGAATATCGTAAACGGTTGCTGGGAGTATTCGGAGCTTTATGCAAAAAGAGATATCGATGAATTAATGCCTCCCTCTTATGTAAAGGGACTGATGAATATAAAATACGAATGAAGGGAATGACCATCATCAAGGTTGAACAGAAACCGTGTTAAAAGACTACCAAAGGGCAGCAGAAAATGGTGATGCTGAATTCAGGGCAATGAACATGTTGCACTCGACAAAAGTACTTATGTTAATTTCTTTGCTCGTCTTCGCATTTGGATTGGACATTCAAAAGCTGAAGATTGGTTCAAGGTGGTGCGTACATGCTTCAAGTGAACGAAATTCAAATTATCGCCGAAAACGGTACTAATGCAGTAAGCAATTAACCTGAAAAATAGTTTTGCAAATTGTACGCAGGCAGTCCTATCTATCAGCGTTGCTTTATCAGCATGCCACTGACCTTCACATTATCCCCAATTGGCGTATACCTCTATTAAGTGTCATGTCCTCGCCTCCAGTTTTACTCTGGCCTCAGCAGTTTGAGCCTTTAGCTCTCTCCGGTCCTCTGGTTATTGATCTTCCCGAACCATCTTTTTTGTCATAAGGACGTAAAGCAAGACTCTACAAATAGACTTCTGTTATTTATTATTGTGGTATCCACCGATAACGCTGGATCAAGACCCATTCGGCACAGAGGGCGCTAAAACGCCCCCAAAACGGTCCGCCAGAGACCATTTTGCAAATTGGCAATATATCATAGAAATCTTTAGTAAGTTTACAGGTATACTTGTAAATTTAACATTTCTAGTTTTGTTTTTGCTTCAAAAGCCCGCAACAAAAAATATATTACTGATTTCATATCTTGAGCAACGCAGTTGATAAGTTTAAGAAATGCGGATAAATAATTAGGTGAATAGGCTACAGCTAATGATTTTTGTTGACGAGAATTCCTAAAGTTTATAGAATATACGGAGAAATAGTCACGGAGGCCTCCGATATTCTAGCGAGTCTTACTACACGATTTTGACGAGGTCTAATTGTGAAGGTCATTCAATCCCGTGACGCACTGGTGATTGCTTGATGTACGTGAGTTCCCTGGGATTACGAGGGCCGATTTCGGTAGATTTTCAAAAACGACCCAAAACAGTCCCATTTTCGTTCCAACAGGGTACATTTAGGGACGTTCTGGGAACGATTTGGGGTCGTTATGGTGTATGTGTGGGGAATATTTCGGGCATTCGCTCTGATTGTGAGAAGTAGCATAATTGATACGATCCAAAGCTTCAAAGAATAGCAAACGCGAAACTGAATTCACCCCAATCCTAGGCTCAAGTGACCACAGGTTTATCAAAACAGCATCTAGCAGTTGGTCATTGATATTTTTCACGTTGATTATACCCTGAGAGACCTTCCTAGTTTGTAATTAAGGAGTCATTCGAATTCGAACTGGGTCCGACAGTGCAAATTATTCACCGTGTTCAAAGAAACCTGAAGGAGGCTCGGAAACACGAAGATCAATACAGAACCACGGAAAACACATCTAAATTTGGTGAACCATCGCCAGTATCAAAGATATTTTTCCCAAGTGCGATACATTCTGGCGGAAGTAGTTCACTGTCCTGACGAAAGTTGACTTCGGAAGACTGCAGTGAACTGGTTCGAGGTACACTTTTCTTGAGTAACTTTGCGGGACTACTGCCAGTGGTAGAGTATGTCGAATTACGGTACTGAATCAGGATGTTGTCGTCACAATGGTCAGTCTAACCAAATTTGCAGACATGAATGGATCTGGTAGGAATTCGAAGCATGTGCACAACGGTTCTCAGCTATCATATCAGAATAGGAGTGCAACAGAGGTGTCTTTACCTAGAATAACTTTGGTAGGCGACCCCTGGATTTGCTTTTCGGTGGACTTCTGAGCCCGCGATTCACAACATCCCCCACTAGATAGAATGAATAAGATTTGAGCCAATGGTCAGGTTCGAGAAATGCATTGCAAATATTGTTATGGCAAAATAGCCCCGATAAGACACTACATGGGCAAGTAAACCGCAGTAAAAGATGCCTTGCGGCAGGTGCGATTCGAAGGCACATACTCTTAGAATTATAGCACGGGCAGTAAACATCAGACCTCGTGTACGATTAAACAAACGCAACCAAAAAATTATCAGGACCGAACGACGTAAAAAGCGTATCGAAAAATCAATGCACCATGTATTGGTTTTTATTGTGAATGATATAATATTAATGAGGCAGCGTTGTTGGCAGGTGTATTTCGCCAGCTTCTCGACTACCGTGGGCAATCTTTGTCAAGGCACGTTTTACAATCAAGAAAAAAACTACATGGGGAATCAATTTTGGAACACACACCTTGCGTCGTTCGGTCTTTATATTGACAAACTCCCCAGTCAGCACAGGAGGCGCTAAAACGCCTCCAAAACGGTCTCCTAGGAGCCGCTTTTTCAGGTGGCACTATGCCATAAGGTTTTCTGGTAAATTTACTGGTAAAGTCTAAAATTAAACATTTTGGATTTTTATTTTTTCCGAAGGCTGAAACACAAAGTATATTAATGATTTCCAATCTTAAGCAACGCAGTTAGTAATTTTTGGAGATTTGGTTAAATAAGTATGTCAATAGGTCACAGCTGATGATTTTCGTTCACAAAAATTGTCAAAGTTTATAAAATATACGAAAGTTAGTCCGTAAGGCCTTTATTATCCTAGGGAATTCGGAAAACGACCCAAAAACGGTCCAATTCTTGTTTCAACGGGGGTAGGTTCCGGGACTGTTTCGAAGAGTTCTGGGGGCGCTTCTGCTGATTGGCTCATTACGAATCGAATTTCTCTGTGCAAAACGTTTGAGAACTGAATCAATCACCGCACATTCAATCAGCAGTGGAATCAATATAGCATTATTCCCAAAGCGCTCGCGGATAAACCTCCAGATAATTCAGTTCAAGCTGAGAAAGCCGCCTTGATTGCTTCGAGCACGTTCCTATGACAGCATACTCACGACAGTATATTAAACGTACATGCGTCAGAATACGCAATATTGATGACTGTCTGAATCATCTTCGCCCAGCGGAAATCCTCGAACAAGTTCGAATCGTCGTTGAACAAAGACGACTACGTGCGTTTAAAACATGCAAAACACAACTAAAACGCAAATTCTCCAAATTAACTTAAAAAACACGTCCGAGGAGGAATCAAAATCAAAAGTTCGACAACCTACAATAATAAATATTGAGAATGTCGTGAACAACCCATCCAACAGATCACTGAGATCAAATGAGTTACAATTACTACTAAAGGTCTGAACTTCAATCTCCAGGGGAAACCACTGGTTTTCGAAGAAATAGTGCCGTCACTGGAACATGCGTTGTCGAACCTTACGGAAAAATGCTAACGAAACTAGAATGAGGACATGCCCTGCTTTTAAGGGCAAACAGCTAATTACCCCATAGATCACAATGGAAGAAAGGAAAACGCCTAAAACAGGGTGGATCAGTTCATATAACAGAAGCGTACCAAGGAAATGTTGCAGTTATTCTAAATAGATTGGACTACGACTCAAAGGTCGCCGAGCACCTACGGAATAGACAGTATGAAAAAATAGAAGAAAACGTGAACACCTCACTCAAGAACCCGAAGGCCCATGCAAACGGGTAACTAGTTGGCTTGAAGCAAAAACTCCGGAAATCTCCATGGTTATCATTAATGGCAAAAACCAGCAGACTTGGGATATTTTAGGGCTTTACAAAGATCCACAAATCTGGTAAACTGCACTTCTTTCGGAAAATAAAAGCTGGCACAACATTTTACTGGATTATTGACAATCTATCAGAAGGTAGACGTGAGTCTTTTCAACGGCGCATTCGAACTTTCCCATAGGCCGAAAGACATCAAACTAGAAGACGATGAAGTTACTGCAAGTTTTGATGCAGTCTCTCTATAGGAGAATCGATCCATTAAACACAGTCTGAACTATTTACCTTAAATGCTAATTTAGGACACTTCGTTGGAAGAACAAACTGCACTAACTCCATGAAAAATTATCAGAGGTATAGAACTTTGTCTCGCGTCAACATGCTTCACTTTCAAACGTAATTTGTGCAAACAAATTGATGGGATGTCCTTGGGATCGCCTGTATCCCCCACTGCAGCAAACCCTTTCCAAAACTCGGCCGAGTCGGAAATTTGTGCGCACGTTATGTCTACCATACATTTGCAATCATCAAGTCAACACAAAAATAGCTTTCTTCAAGCTCTCAATACGCAGTGTAAATCTGCTGGGTTTACAACGGAGTCAGAATACTCCATTAGAGTCATTAGCTTCTTAGATTGTCGACTAAAAGTTAATGACTCACGAAAATTCAACATCAGCATTCACAGAAAGTTCGCGTATTCGAATAAGTGTTTGGACTTCAGTTCAGTTCATTCGCAATGCGCGAACAAAGGACATCTATTTCCTCCTTAAGCAATAGAGTTAAAAAAATGTGCAGTGATGATACCGAAAGTAAAGAACTAAGACGTCCAAATGACGCACTGCAAGATAATCATTATCCGCCGAGCATCATAAGAAAACAACTGAAAACTTGCACGTCAGCAATCAAGACGAAGAAAGAAAAGAATAAAACGGTCTGGGCCGGAGTTTCGTGCAGATCAGTCACTTCGGAATCAAAATGAAAGGTCCTAAGTGACTTTGACATTCATACGTACTTCTGGATGGATAATAATTTAAACGCCACTTATCAAAGGCTTAAAATCAAGTCGGTAGGCAAGACCAACACAACTGCATCTACAAAATCAGTTGCAACGAATGCTCAAAAGAATATATTGGACAAGCCAGCAGACAACTGATGACACGGATAACAGAACACAGAAGGAAGGAAAGTGCAGAACTTCGAACAAGACCGCCTTATTAAAACTCGAGCGTGACTCAGCCATCGCTCTATATACCATAACAGAGGGATACAACATAGATTCTGAAGACAATAAAGTACTTCAACTTAGATTCTGAACCTGCACTAAACGTGTTTGCTGAGACTCTGGCGATAAGCGCCCACTCCACATGCAGCAATCGAAACGACGGGGCAGAGAATTCAGAGATATAGATAGTCCTAAAGTCACCGAGAAACAGACATTCCTAAGGTCACTATGCTAGCTGACCGCATCACCAGGTCAGCGCATGAGTTGAAGGACAAATAATCTGGAACGCGAACCCGGGACGAACGGTTTTGCGTCAAACACCTTATCCGTTAGGCTTCTGGCAGGCTCTGAACGGTTTGCTGCACTTCACAACACATGATGCTTCACCTATCCGCTACTGATTTTCACGGACACGGGCTGCTAGCGCGCAGCAAGCGGCCCCCAATGGATAGATGACTTCTCTGCCGGTAGCCTGACTAAGTACGAAGAAGGCTTTGGAATGACCTACAGAGCTTGGCTACTTGGTATGTGCTAGTAGTAGGAGACTGAATGTTTTCATGAAATGATTCCAGGACATGCCTTACCGCACTGTCACCCATGCGTTACCTGTTTCGAATTTCTACCATCCATACGGTTGAAGTGGTTCCGTTGAAAATTTAGCCCCCAAGCTGCTTGCAATTCTAAGCTGTTTAAAATTATTTCGGAATCTATTTGTTCTGCGACTTGACAGGTCCAACCTGTTTACGCCCGGTTTGGGCATAGTCTTTAAAATCCTTTTGTCAATTAAATATAGCGGCTTAAATTACGCGTCGCAGCCTGAGAATATTCGATTACGCGCTGCTCAATAGACGAAACTGAGTCCGACCGTAGACGATTGCTAACATGCCTTAAGTTGAAGAAGTTTTCCGTTGACGTCTGCCGTAGATTATTAGTAATCCGAAACGTCTATAGGGTTCTCAGATTAACTTTTGTCGAACGGCACTCGGAAAGCTTTGGGTGTATCTAGTGAACGCGCTCTACGCTGCTATAAGCGTCCAACTGGGAGCCCGTTAAGTCGCCCAAATCGGCCTCTCATTTTGTCTGTTTGGTGGTAAATTTTGCCTTACACATCCAAATTACCTCAGTTTCCATCTTAGGAAAATAAGTCATCATTTTAGGATTTATTTCCATAGAAAACTAAAATTAAGTTGCGAGAATGATAGGTTGCTCTGTAGGTGCACAGTCTAAGGGAGAATAAAGACGATAAAACTTTCTTGCTTCTAGTTTACAAGCAGTAAGTATACCGCCAATACTCTCCAGAATTTAACAACAACAAAAGCAACAACAACACTGTTTTTATTTCCGAAAATTTTTACGCAGGCGTTCTAAAGTTTTCTCCACATTTTTCCACAGTCCAAGGGGCTGTTCTACGTGAGGTAATGTATCGACCCGAATCCAAACATTAAAACTTTTAACCATAAATTAATGTACTCTACTGAGCAAACATTCTTGCGCTCCACCCTGTTGTACCAGTTACTTTCTCCATTGGTATTCATCCACCTAATGTTTCGTTTCTTTGGACGATTTCGCCACCGGTTTTGAAGAAATGATGAATTAAGCACCACTCTGAATTTCGTAAAAATACGCAGTAGTCAGAAATGATGCATTTCTTGCTTTATATGTTATTTCTTCAGGATCCTCGTAGTTCTTACGAGAACAATATGTTAAAACGCAATTCAGTAGTACTCGCGCTTGGATTTAGGGATAAAGCACATCACGTGTTGCGTTCAATTTATTTATTCGGCCAGTCAAAAACTGGATCGTTTTGTGTATCCCGATTTTTGGTCATTCTTCTGTGAAAGTGCAAGTTTTCCGACTAGTGTGAGATGTGTTATGATAGACAAAATGGAAATTCGTTGAATACTTTGATAAATTTCAAATGAATTATCATCAGCGTCATCTCAGTGAGCCCATTTCATTGTCTCTTCCTTTGAACTCCTCGAATCTACGGGATTTAAGAAAAATAGCCCGTTGAACAAGTGTACTACTGCAGAAAAAACTTTTGAGACCTGCCAATAAATATTGGTAAACGAAAAATCTTTTTCAAAGTTTTGCAATCAAATCGATACACGTTTCAAAAATAAATCCATGTAATTATCTGTTGTCCAATTTCAAATGGTAACACTTGGATTTCCCGGTCTCCACAAAGGTTCACACTAAGAAGCAGGACGGGTTCAAACACAATAACTCATGCGTCATACTTGATTCTTCTGGCAACCGAACGACATATTATGTCCACTGTAAGCGACTGCTAACCTTACGGATAAAGTAGCCTTAACGCGAGGAGATGAAGATCAAGACAAAAACCCTCGTTCGGATGTGTTTGTGGGCCCCCATTGTGGCAGCAGCGATATCAAATCACTGGTTAGCAGTTTCGCGTCCTTGCACTTTTTCCAGTTCACCACCTGATGGACACAGGCGGTTGGGACATCCTCGTATGTTGAACGAAGTACAGAGCGATTTGTTGAAATTCAGAAACATTCCATTCATTTCTCGACTTTTTCTGCTTCAGAAATTCAACTTGACCTAGAGTGATTTGCATGGTGTTTAACGCTTATGTGATTTTACAAAACCACTTGTCGACTTAAAACGACCACCGCGCGAAAATTAATGAGGCCGTTTCGAACGCAATTTCGAGGGACAAGACGGGTTAAGAATCGCCAAAACGTGTGCATGCATGTTCGTGTCTCTGAACAAAGGTCGACCGTGAAGAGCTATGCGAATTCCTCCCAGTTTAACTAGCATCGTACCAACAACAGTGACCATTAGTTTCCAGACTACTTCTGCCTTCAGTAACAGTCAGCGGGATAATGCAAGCCACAACTGCTAAGCCCGATCTTGGCGAGTTGCAGCCAGAACGGAAAAGTGGACGATCACAACTTACCGCATACCGCCATGCTGATCTGGAACCAACACCAAATGTTGCAGTTACTGAGAAATTGGAATTAGTTATTTTCTGGAAATCATTTGCAGACTGATAAGCTCGCAGGCGTAAAAGAACCTGGGGGCCTAGGTAGCGAATTGCGGCTTTTGACTGGACTAAACTTACTGACGGATATGATGTTGATCAACGCAAGTTTTACTTATTCGATTAGGCCATCCAGTGATGACGTTCACATGTAGTGATTTTCAAATGCATTTTGACCACAAAAAGAGAGCAGATACAAGAGCGAGACCTTATCAGCTACAAACTAGAGCATTCTTGTTGTCGCGAAATTTTGTACTGAACACATGGAGATAGCACAAGTTGACGAACAATTTTACATTTTTATTGGTTTCTAATTATGTCAGGGCCTCACAGTTTATCACAAGAATTCTAAGAAATGGGATCAGTTAGAAAAAAAGAGTAATTTTTGTCATGTGCGATATTTTTATCTTCGAAGGTCAATGGGAGAAAAAGTGCGGATTTATTTTGCAAAGAATAATCGGTTTGGTCCTGAGTATCCATGCCTAGGTTATCCGGAGGACGCGACCAACACGGAAACTTTCAGTTGCCCGAGGTTTACCGACATGAAGATTTTGTTGGATTTTAAAATTTATGTTGCCGGTAAGTCAGTTTGTTGGTTTTCACGGGGTTCATTCCGATCACTGAGAGCTTGGCGTTCAAATCGCAGACATTTCGGCACCAGTCGAGGTGATGTTGTCGGCGCTTGTGCGCTCTTGTTGGGATTCTTTTCTGTTTGAAGAGAAGGAGGAATCCCAGCAACTGCTCGTATGCACCGACGATGTCACCTGAAAGTATGATGGTTTGGCAAAAATAAACGAACAGCTCGTCAGTGGACATGAAGTAAAATTAATTCGCGTACAACTCGTGTGATAATGCATTAGCCACAAGACTTTGCAGCCTGATGACAGGTTTGCTAAACGTTTTTCACATCTTACGCTGAATTTGCATTTTCGGTTAATAATTCAGCGACGAGAAACTTGACCGGGTAACCTGAGGTTTGTTCGTGAAGGAAGCAAATTAGCAAAACGAAACTTGTCAGCCGACCCGCAAATGGAACGCTTTTCAAACAACATCAAATTCCGAATAATGTGACAAAACAATAAAGCCTTTTTATGGCTGATCTGTCTTACTAATAAAATTATCGATCTGGCCACATAAACTAGGTCCGAAGTCAGCTAATGTAAATACGCTCAAGCAACGAATGTGTTGCACCGTTGCAAATCAGATAAAAAGTGAAAGTTTTAGAAATCGATGGAATAGTGCGTCTGACCTGGATTCTATTCGATGTTCCCTTCTACAAATACATTGTTAGAACTGTTATTTGCTTCTCTGTCCAGGTGCACTGCACGTACTCTGCCGACTGTCCGAATCGACGATCCAACCAGGTGAGGTCGTACACCCCTTCCAGGTGTACACAGTCAGTTCGTATCCAGGACAAAGCTGGCCTTACATTATCTCCTGAAACGAAGTCACGCAGCAACGAAACAAAACTAGTGGCTTCAATGAAGATAAGTCTATTATGATGCATTGGTCATCAATTCTGACTCGTTTTTGGGTAACCTAAAGGTCCGTTTTACCCATGAGATAGTCCAAAGTAATCCTCGGATGAATCGCTTACTGTTAAGTCTACGCAATACACCGCATCTCACTGTAACTGAATGTTGACAAAACAACTAGACCTCCGTACATTTACTGCCAGTTTTGATAAACTGAATCGGGGTCCAAATCTTTTCGGTAAACCACGTAAAACCTCCACGAGTCCCCAAAATAACTTTGATGAATTCGGTCTTCACACTGAGTTGCTCTCGTGAGGATTTTATGCCATAGAAAATCCCTGAAGCAGTTAGTTCTGATTACCTGTTGGAATGGACGCCTGATCAAGCGACGCGGAGACCCGAATGTACCTTTACAATACTTGATAATGTGAACGATTTTCGGAAAATCCTTTCCTCGGCAAAATGTGAATCGAATCTGCGGAAGGAAAAAGAAGCTTTCTCACAGCTTTCGAAAAGAGTGTCCATAAAAAACATTGGATTTCTTTGGAGTGGGTGCATTGATCACGTGAAGGAGAACAGACGAAGTTTAGTATGGCATACGGTGCATTTGTGTTCTGATAAAGGATGAATATATTGCGTCTCACTGGACAAAATAGTTGCCTTAGTACCCAAAAAGGGAACGCTCACGTTTTTCACGCATTTGAGCATTTTTCTTGTTTGAGTGTATAACGTATTGACAAAATAAACTCAATTGTTGTAAACTAGTCAAAAGATCAAATTTTAAGTAGTCGAAATCTGATTGTAGGCTCAGTTTAAACAATTGAATTCCCTATTGCCACAGTTCTGATAGAAAGAAAAGAAACGCATTTTATTGCCAAAGGGAAGATCGAGAATTTTCCAACTAGGAATTGTCTAATTTTTTCAGGAGTCCAAACTTATGATCACGCGGCAGACGAGATAAAGGGGGCTGCTACAATGACCATCGTTTAGGTCATTCGAAATACATAACCTATTGCTTTTGACCTACTTGAGTTGACTGTATGAAACGGGAACCAATTCAGCGAGAGTCACAACCACTGACTGAATGGTCTCGGTCTGGCAATCAATGCTCCAAGTGACCGGACTAACCGGGACCAAAGTTGGATCCCGAAATCCAAAAGTAGGTAAGCGATGGATGGCACTGTAGGTGCCCACTGACGAGTGCCATTGCTTTTTAATTATAGCTAAAACCGTGACAGAATTTAACTGCGTGCTTCCGTTTTTGAGTCGCAAATTCGACCAGTTCTCCTGATTACACAATCCTTATCCTCAGTCTACCAATCGGATCCCCAGGAATATGTCCAAAGGCTGTGCATTTGGATAAAAACTCGTAAAAATGGGCAATGTGGATTTTGTCGTCAGCACTGTCTCCTTCTTAATTAGCATTATAAACTTTGATTCTGTTTTTCTCATCCGCTTTCACGCAATTTAGAATGGAAATGTGTTCTCAATTATTATTAGCCTGACGATGCCCGTGTTCACCAAACTCAAGGGCTCCCCACAAAATCAAAGCACTGACGAAGTCACCTCAATAGGTGATGAAACGTTTGCAATCTGGTTGCCCAGCTCAGCGAACAAACAAATGCCATATATGCCTATATATATATTTATATATATATATGCACAAATATCCGTATATATACTTTTTAATGACAGACATTCTTATAAATAAAATGCAAGGACCAAGGGTATAATTTTTTCCCGTGAATATGTATCTATATATATCCACGCATTCACATAGAAATGGAGGCTGAAATTAATGAACTTTGGTGGTATATATTTACATAAATGCATACGTATGTATACGCATGCACATGGAATTTCATTAATTATACATCGCCTACTTTGACCGCGGATTCGCTGGACCACACCAAAGTACTTGATAAGCCTTGGTAAATCAACCTTTGACATGCTCCTCGACCTTGCATATTGGTTCTTCTGCACCTGCATTTGCACAGATTTGCACAATCAAAGACCTTCCATGTGACTGTTGCAACCAGTCTCTTTTACCCAAACTGTGCGGACGATCGACCATGTTTTGATTTCCATTTATCTGTTTATCTGCTTCATTAATGACTGGGTTATGCTCACTATCTTAAAACGAATATTCACATTCAGTCAAATACTTTTAGGACCAGTATTCGGCAAGTAAAGATAGGAATCCAACCTACGACACCGGTGAACAAAATTTCATGCCGTTGAAAACTTGACCACGGCCGGTCAGGCGAGAACATTGCTCGATTTTGAAGCAGTAGATGGCCCTAGTCTCCTGGCGTTTATTTGTGGATTTCGCCTACATGAATCACTGTAACCGTGCTCAAGTTTCTCATTGGGTGATATTTCAAGTTAGACGTCTATTTATTCAGAAGCAATGCAGACATGTCATCTTAATGATAAAAAGTAAAATGTAATTTTCATTTTGTCCAAAGTCGACTTTGTGTACTGGAAAAGGATTTAACTACTTCCTTCCCGCCTGTACCTTGAAGGGAATGGCAACAAAGAACGGTAAAAGCCAAATTCTGTCCGCGTCCGAGGTAATCACAATTCATCTGGATAATCCTGTACTTTGCCTGCAGAAGAAACCCATAAGTTTGCTCTGACTATCTGCATAGCCGAGGACCAGGCGGAGCCGAGACGACAAGCATCAAAGTGAATTATCTATCGTGGAATCGAATGCTCAGTACCCATGACGAAGCATCATTTTAAATGTCAATCGTTTTCCAGCATTGCTGGTTTTTGACTAACGCTTTATCTTTTACTTCCTTTATTAATGAAATAACAATGTACACCATTTTTCACGAAAGGGGCCGCGACCGACGGAGGGCTGCCAAGTGGAAAATTTGACCGGCGGTGGGAGCATTCGAACCCCCGACCCTCATGTCCAAATGTCACGACCTTATCCTATTCACCACCTCACCAGTGAACCTATAGCATTTGTTGTATTCAGCCGAGTGTGAAGAGGCAAAACCACGCATGTCTGATACCGTGATTTTTTAAATATTTTTGATCTACAAGCAACTGGAAATTTTGGATGTGAAAACCAAAACTAAGGAAGTGGATCTACCATCGATTGTCTCCTTGGGTACTGCTGCACTTTCGGGTATTAAATTGTTTTTCCAACCACGAAAGTGGAACAGCGTGCTTGCTGCTGTCCAGAAATGGCAGTTGAATCAGTATTTATGTCAGTACTTACAGTATCATTATTCTGATGCACACTTGTTTTTATCTCACATTACCCGTGGTTACCCGTTTTTCCAATTGTCATCTAACTCGATCTGCTCCATAGATTAAATAGTCTTCACCCCATGCACCGCTGACTGTTTTAGATTGACCGGCTAACTTAACCGAGATATGGGTTAGAACCAAGTTGAAGTGCATGTCCCACTCGGCCGGCAACCTCTAGGAAGCTGATCTAACCATTTCATGTTATTGCAAACACTGTCATTTCCGATCCACACGTCTATGGTGAAGGAGCCTTTGTTTCCGCTTATACGCACCCGATTCACCGTTTGATCGAGAGACTAGAGATTTTTCCAAAATGTTCGGAAACAGACCAGCGGAGCGGTCGAGTGTGTGTTTTCCCGTTGGTCACCATGTAGTCTGATTAACATCCTTCAGAATGAATATGCTATTCAATACAAACAAATTGCATCACAGCCCACGTGAAATAAATTTCTTGTTCTCGAATACTCACGGTCTTACCCCCACAAAATCAATAATCACGTGTTCAGGGTTTTCCCCAATAAGCATCTAAAGCCTATGCTATTACAAACGTTTGTTTCGAGTTACCTAATTGTAGGGAGAATGGACGGCGAAGAAACCAGCTTGTTCGCTAACTAGTGTTTTTTCAATGTGCTCAGTGGAAATTTTCAAGGAATTGAAACAAGCCAAAGACCCAGCTGTACCGATACAGCTTAATGAGTGTATTTAGTTCTGTAAGAAACTGGCGCTGGCTAGAGTTCTTATTTAGTTCCCGGATGACTGTTGAATTAAATCTAAGTTTCCAAAACATCATCATACTTTGTTGACAGAAATCTTAATACACATTGCTGAAGCGTCATTTCAAAGGCAAGCACTTAACGAAAGTGATACGATGTGCAATCACACCACAGAATTAGAACGAACATTTGTGACATCAACTTATGTGCTCAACCAATTGAGTGAGGAAGAAAAACAATCTTTTGAAGAATAGGTTCAATCCATTGTACAAAAACAGGTGAACTAGAAACAGCAAGTGCAGAACCCTGATCGGTTTGTTCACAATTTGTCAGGCTTCAAATTAGACAAGACACTGTTAAAAGTTTTATCTCTGGGGCCCACATTTTGTTGTCCATATAGCCAGAGTGCGCAAATGGACTTGGAATTTCGATTTGAGAATCTTTTCTCCCAACTGTCATGTTTAGCCCCGTCATCGCAAATGGAAATGCCAGCGTTTAAATCGACTTTGGTGAACAGTTACCATTATTATCATGGCGCTAGACATACAACGAGCGGATTATTAAAGCCAGAACATAAGAAACAGTTAAAATAACTACTGACGAATGTAGACATCATGTTATCAAGTCCCGATAATGGTGCAGACACAGTGCTGCTTAACAAGTCTGACCATATAGCGAAAATGGAAGCCATTCTGAATGACAAGTTGAAATTTGTAAAAATGACGAAGGAGAACCATAAAATGCATCATGGTAAAAAATCATTGTCTAACATCCTGAGACGGCTGAGACAAAAGGATATCATAGATTCGACCACATTCGAACAGACTCGGCTTACGGGAACCGCTATTCCGAGAATATACGGTACACCAAAATGTATAAAAATTGAATTCTTTTGAGACCTGTTACCGACATGTGCAGTTCGCCGAATCACGCTATGGCAAAATGGCTGGCTAGTTTGCTGGAACCTTTTAGACAGAAGATAGCAAGACAGCCTAAAGGACACATCTGAGCTTATCGACTCCGTGAAAGAGTTAAATCTGAAAGCACGAAGAATGCGTTCTTTAGACATCACGATCCTTTGTACCAGAGTTCCGATCACGGAATCTATCCAATACCACTGTGCCTACATCGAGAACAGTGGCCTAGC
This sequence comes from Fasciolopsis buskii, assembly GCA_008360955.1. Taxonomy (NCBI): domain Eukaryota; kingdom Metazoa; phylum Platyhelminthes; class Trematoda; order Plagiorchiida; family Fasciolidae; genus Fasciolopsis; species Fasciolopsis buskii. The sequence goes on from LUCM01000138.1 coordinate 49,902, forward strand.
AACTAGTCTTCCAATCATCGACTTGAAACAACTGTTGTTCTTATGTACGTACAACATCCAATTTAAATTCGATAATGAAATTTACCGTCAAAAGGAAGGCGTAGCAATGGGGTCCCCACTCGATTCATTAATAGCTGACATTTTCATGGCAAAGCTGGAACGTGGGTCACTGGAGTCGTCAATGCAAGCGCTCCAATTTTACAAACATTAGGTTGATGACATCTCCTGTGTACTCAGCCGGTCGACGAAAACTAATCAACCGTTGAATAAGTTCATCTTGGCGCACGCAAAAGTGAAATTCACAACAGAGATCGAGTTAAACAATGAAACAACATCCCTAGATGTACGACTGGGCCGTCGAGGAAACGGCTTAATTCGGCGATCGGTACACAGGAAAGCCAAGTGGAATGGACAATACATCAACTTCCATAGCCTACTTAAATGTATCATATCCAGAACAAAAAGAATATGCATAGAAGATACTCCTGAAGCTGAATTGTAGATGATAAGAACAGTATTCATTGGAAGTGGCTTCCCAAGAAGATTGATCAATGAGATATTGAAGACAGAAAAGGAGGTTCCTAGGAGGGCGATGGTAGAAAGAAAGCCAGTATACGTACCTCCGTCATTCAAAGGTGACATGCTAGCAGAGATCGTAGGAAGAAGACTGACTGGGGTTATCAACAATCCTGTTCAAATCCCGCTCCGTAGGGTCATGATGGTCGAAAGACGAAGTTCCTGATTCTGTAGCCTCGTTTTTAACTTTTCATTCACATGTTCCTGTGGGACAACGCATATAGACCGCACGATCAGTGGCTTGTCTGGATGCATCCGTGAGCACCATCCTGCACGGTTGGGCACTGGAATAGTTAGGTCACTAAATAGTGCAGTCGCTTCACATCGAGCACAGACTAACCACACCGTGAATGTGATGCAAGATTACCGAACCCCGTATAAGTTCAGAGGCCAACAGTCTAGGTTGGCCCACCCTCCGTCCCAATGCAAAGCCTAGACAACAAAACAGTTAGAACAACACGTTCTTGTGTATTCAGGTTGTGCATGTAACACCGCAAATCCCTTCTCCACCCATATTTTTATCTGACTAATCAAATCCTTCCTAAAGTGAATTTATCAAATATATAGTGATGTAATGGCATGAGTACGAATAGCTGAAAACGAGCCTGTTCACCAAATTGTGTTTTCACAAAAGTCAGTCTGTCTTTAGGAAATAAAGAAGCTTACTGCAAAGCTTTTTCCAACGGTTCGTTGAGACTCATCCACATTGAGTCTGAACTGAGGTAATAACTCGCAAAGAAAGCGTCTGAGTCGGTTTTCTTAGCCAATGATTACATCGGGATCGCACTAAGCAATTAACGGAGCTACAGCTTGCAACAATCACTCAGCACTGATTTTTCCTGGCCACTGTCCGATACTCAAAATTTTCTACTCCCATGTTAGACACTACTTTATAGAGTGAATTATCATAATTTTTCTATTTCGGAAACAGGCAAAAGCAGATGATCAGAAGTCTGTCATGATTTAGGGTAAAAAACATGGATTTTACATGATGTATATGAAGCAGATGAGCTGACCCTGAGGGAATCTGTTTTTTCAAAATCTTACATAAACAACTGGTTTGTTCGGCTAAGGTGAATCGACGAAAGCGCTAGCGTGAAGGACCAAAACAATAGTATAAAAGTTTTGTTTGTTTGCAAACTGCTACAAGCTCTTCATTTGTGGAAAGAAGCCGAGGTTAGTAATATTCTTAATCGGTATATTGAATTTTTCATAAAAGCAGGCAAAAAAGACGGCCGTGAGGTGAAAAACAAAAGGAAATTATTTGATAAGATGAGCTGATGAGTCGGAGGAATTTAGAGTCGTGTAACGGAAACCGGTGATACCCACACTTATTGAGTTCTTGGCCCATTCTGGCACGACGAATTTGACTGACTCCAGGTAGTGCAAGTAGCCCATTTGTTACCCATTTAGTTTTAATAAAGATTAGCGGCTAACAAAAAATAACTAACATAAAAAAGAGAAGTAAATTTATCGTCAATGTATACTCTCCTGTGTTAACTTCTAAGAGAGAATGGAACTGGATGACCGGGGGATGCAGAATGAACCATTATCAATAAGGTCGGACTATTTCTGTGGACCAATCTCATCCTGCTTCAGCGCGTCTCCTGGGACATGGAGAATATGGAGTAGAGTATTTACGGTAAATACAATACAGAAATGCTTTTGATCTGGGACTAAGATTTATTTGTTTACCATAGTTGAATTATTGCAACCTTCCATAGTTTTGTTTTCGCGAATCATTATCCGTTGGCATGTTTTCGAAGCTCACTGACCTTGTTCCGCCTAAGCGATTCTGAACGCCGGATAGCGTCCACATTTGCGTCCGCGTCAAGCCGACGTTGTCAACTTTTGAACTAATTTCCAGTCATATATATATATTTTCATGAAATAATTCGCCATGTGATATCACCGCTCAATTCACCATAAAGAAGCTGTGGAAGCAGTGTACAGCTGTCTCATCGTCGTTAGGACTCATCAGCAGTGCATATGGACTGCTCCCGAACTGGGACTCGAACCCGGGACGAACGATTCTCAGTCGAACGCCTTAGCCATTACGCTACCGGGCAGGCTTCTGAACGGTTTGTTCAACTTCACCACATGATGTTGCACCTATCCGTCACTGATTTGCACGGTTACTGTCCGTTTGCTCAAGCGATCGACCCCTACTGATAGATGACTTCTCTGCAGGTAGCCTAAGTGAAGTTCAACAGACCGTTCAGAGCCTGCCCGGTAGCGTAATGGCTAAGACGTTCGACTCAGAATCGTTCGTTCCGGGTTCGCGTCCCAGTTCGGGCGCGGTCCATATGCACTGCTCATGATTCCTGAAAAGGATGAAACAGCTGTACAGTGCTTCCACGGTTTCTTTATGGTGAGTCGAGCGATGATATCACTTGGTGAATTATTTCGTGAAAACATTCAATCTCCTACTACTAAAAAAATATATATTTATAAATAACTTGTCTGATGTTTCGCTAAAGCTGTTGCTTATAAATGGGTCAAACAAATGTTTCAACCTCCAATGGCCCACTCAAGATTTGTTCGTTTGCATGACTTTGCCAGAATCGCGTTTCTAGTCCGACTGTTTTATCTGAGTCTGCGAACCAACTTATTCTTTTTAGTAACCTAAATGTCCAATAAATGCTGGATGGATTCCAGTATCACATTATAGAGTTGACAGAAAAGGCTACTGATAAACCAGCAGGAAACATTCTAGGAAATTCCAATCCAATCACATTTTAATTGTCACAAATAAATGTATTCACAGTGGGTTGCCGCACTGTAAGGCCTTCTTTCCACATCTTTCATTAGTATATATCAGCCAGATTTAATTAAAACAAAATGAATCTGTGAAACGGCAGGTTTAATATGAAGGTGGAATAGCCCACAAATGGCGTCCCTTACGTGTTAAGTGTTCTGAACGGAGTTGCTCCATGGTTTGAACAATCCAGTTTTCTTATCGCATTCATGTATCATTTCACATTGCAGACTTCGTTCTTGTTCGCCTCTAGTCTAGGCCTCTTACTGGAACCACCGAGGTTTCACAACAGTACTCTGCGCTTTGCTATGATTGAGGTGGAAACAACGGTGTGCATGTCGCACAGTCTACAGTGGACACTGTGCATCGAATTCTCGGGCAAAGTACTATGAATGTGCTTGAATATTATCATGAAAGGTGGATAAAATAACACGACAGATTTGGCATGCATTGCTGCTCATCAGGTATGAGTACTCCGCACTTACAGCAAAACATTGGATACCGCTCCTACCAGTTTGTATTGTTGAAATAAAAAGTTTCATAAATAAATGCCCAAAGAAAAAAGGTATTAAAACTTAACAATATTTTTGCTATTTTTGGCGTCACTGCGACCAATATCATCAAACGGCTACTGTTCCCAGCAAAATGGTTGTACAACAGTTAAGTCATCTAGCATAAAAGTCCTTACCATTTGTGAATTATCCGAAATTATCTATTTAGTATTTCAGTCTTATGGATAAATTGGTTAAGTTCACTGTCTCACTTTCTCGACTGAACTGGCAGCGACTGCAAAGGGCACTCCCAGTTGTTACTTGGCCGTACGACATTGACATCACGTGACAACTGGGACAGCACTGTTCGTATTTGGGGGGAATGGGGGGGGGGGGCTCGCAAATGCACACGCACGTGGCCGCGCGCACCAACAAATGCGTGCATACAAGGGAGGATAGCTACGGCTGACCACAATGCGGTTTCTTTTCCCCAGGGTTTATGGAACAACTGGGAGAGCTATCGAACTTTCGGTTTGACCATCATCTTATCAAACTGGAATAAATGTGAATACTTCCTACCGCAATTGGTCGCTTAAATTGTTGTCATGAGACCAAACGGTTGACACTTGAAGTGGCACCATGGTATTTTTGGCAACTCAACTTTAGGAGGGTAAATGCCGAAATGTTTGCCAATGAAAAGTACTAAAATGTGACCAAATTTCAGCCAATGTGCGATGGTTCCCTTCGGCACAAGTGCCTTCAAAGTTTTCACGGATGAAAAAACTTGGTGCTGATTAGCGGTTTTCGTCAATGAATTTGCAATAGTAGTCTCTCCGATCGAAAATAACAAAGACTCTGTTTTGTACAATTAGGGTACTCTGAATCCGCCTGGTTCGCTCTTCCACAGCACATCCCAAAATAAGACAAAGCAGGCATGATAGAATGAAAGTAACACGAGAACAGGCATGCCATGTGATCTTTGGAACAGCAACGGCGATGTGTCACTTAGCATAAATTTATTCCTATACGGAATTCAGTAATTATTTCAATTCTTCTATATTCTCTGACTGGAAGTGTGCATCGAAGAAACATAAGATGCCAAATCACCATCTTACTGCCGTGGTGAGAGAAGACCAAGGTGTTTAGAAGTTGCATTTGCGGTTCGAATCGCCCTACCAACGACAAACATTCACTCGTAGAAGCTCTGCGTTGGCTGCGGCCCTTGCCTGGAACTGACGTGCACTGTTGTTTTACGAATAAACTAAACAGAGATAAAACAAAGTGAGGAAGATGAAGGAGACCCTGTTCATGAAAATAACTTTTTAACTTCCGTATGAAGTGAAATGTACTAGTTAATTTTGCCGCGGTACACAGCGGCGCTCGCTGAAAGCAACATCACATTGCTAATTTTCGGCTTGAGGTGACAGGAGTAGCGAACAGATGAAAAATGTTATAACATACAATTTTGCATAATAAAAACTTGTTGCTAAGTTAACCACGGTTGGTTAACATTGACGTTACGGATACTGAGCTAAGCTTTCGTCTCTTGCGACACGTTCATGCCCAAACGGATCCGTTGCCAAAACTGATGTACAACCCCGGGGAATGTTTTCGATTTCAGCTCATAAATCTTGAGATGAGATGGGAAATCAAAAGGACAATAATGAATTAAAGTGCGTGAATACCTGTGGCTAGTGGCAAATGTGATATTTTACGTCCACTTCCCAAGGCACAGCCCTCATCTGCGGTCTCCTACGTTTTACTTGTCCCAGACGATTCTTCTTTGTGAACATTCAGAATGCTTTGTTCGGTCAATGGCCTAAGTTTAAGCCTCGAACGTTCGTTTAATTTCTCAATGTAAAAGGTAGACATTTATCTGCGTTGTACTCCCCACGATTTTTTGAAATATTCATAATTATACAGTTGCTCGTTTATTCGCTTAGATTATTCCGAATTATTTGCTGTTTTAGCCCAAGTCAACTGGTTGCTTGTTTTCCCATCACCTTATTGATCATTACGTAAGACCAGTTTCACCTTTCAACTAACGAAATGACTCTGCGCATGTCTTCCCGGTTTTCTGATATCTTGATTAGCGTTTTAGACTGAATAATTCACGAGAGTATACAAGGGAATGCAGTTCATCTGTTAGCGTTTTGTTGAGACTATTTTTCGGAGTTGTCACTTTTTCTTACTTGGACGTTTTTACAGGTGCTAGGATGAGCGTGTTTATCATCAACACTGGTTGGTGTACACCCTATTCGAAGAGTTTTCTTAGTGTCTATGCCTAGTGACCGAAGAAATCATGGAGAAACCACATCATTTATTCAGTCATAAAATTTCTCGATCAAACTAGCCAGATAAAATGCAGTAACAGTTTGATTCTGTACCAGTATCTATCGAAAAATGGAACTATATACCAGAGGAACCTATCCGCTTGTAAGGTGTCACATTTCTTTCCACGGAGTCTGTCCTTGTAAGTGCAATTGCCAGAACAAAAAATATTTGCTAAGGAATAGGGCGAATTAATACAAACTTGTAATTATTGCTACCTTTACGAGGTTCTAGACACGATACTCGTACCAGGTTCAAGAGATATGCGCATAGATTTAGAGGGAAATTGTTACAAGTTTTTCGCTCATTGCTTGAATTTCCGCATGGTGTCAGATTAAAACAGGAAGTCTGTACAACCGGTGGTTTGCACCTAGGCACTTCGATCAAGCTACGTGAATCGGTGGATTAACTCTCCGGGATTATTCGGTTCAAACATCAAACATCCTGACTAAACTGGGAACTGGACGCTAAGAATAAACGTGTCACACGTTGCTATTTCGGACTTACGCTCGTATGTGTGCCCTCGTGAAGCTCACAAACTCAGCGGATTGTATCAGTGAAAGATTTTTGATTTCCTTAAAAGATGCCTAGGTAACATCTAAACTATGCACAAGTGGTGCTGCAATCGGTCGCTCTATCCCAAACCATTACTCTGTTCTGGAATTTACCACTATCCGTTCTCCATATCCAGCTCGATGAATCAATTGTCAATATCAGAGGCAGTACCACACATTGGCGGAATATTTACCCAATGAAGCACCAGTGTTTCCATCTGAACCGAAGCAATGCACTTGTATGGGACACACAGTTCCGATAATGAAAGTAATTAGTTTTTTTATATAAGATATGCATTTTTTCTCCCGATCACGGTACATATCAGTGGGTATACCATGAAGTTGATCAGGTGATGCCAATCAACTACTAGTGGTAAACACGACGAAAAATGTGTCTTGGCCATTGCTCAGATCTCCTACCGCTTTCGGTGATTGAGTTTGGTGTTTAGATTGCAGAAGATTCAACTCCAATCCAAGTGACCTGCATTGTTATGAAAGTTCAATGGGGAACTCACTTCAGTTGGGATTGAAACATTGGCAATCTGAAGATCAACCTCGATGGTCGGGATACAATGGAAAAAGAAAACAAACACATGACTCTGTCCTCTTTTGAACATTTCCAAAATACCTATTATATACAAGTATGCAACATATATATGTATATATGTATATATATATATACATATATCGAATTTGTGGCGTCAGGACTGTGCACGGATGCTCTTCATTGAGCGGCAATAACCGCGAGACTGGTCGTGTGCACCCGGGTAAATTTTGTTCATTCATCCAGATACTACCTACTACTTCTATATATATTCATGCCTGGTTGCCTTTAGAACCACAGAGACATTCGCGCTAATTTGCAGCATAAAGGATACCATCACCATAATATTACTAATACATGCGTTAAATGTATTCAAGTTTCAAATTGTTAAAAGCAAACATTCGTGTTGTCTTTCATTACGTTGGCCTACCTACTGCTGTTGTCACCTGGGCTGGTAATGAAAAGTTTGCCAAACTCAGAGCACATATATCGCTGAAAACGTTAGAATCGTGCCCCACTTCAAAAATAATCACGGGAACCAACCACTTTATAAACTGAACAAAACTGGTTTAGATCATCACATTAAATCACATCACCCAGTGTCAGCGACCATCAGCACAATAGTTCATATGCTCCAGGTGGACGACCTTCGAGTGTTCAATGAAATAACTGTAGATATTGGATTGAAAGATGTGCAAATTAGTGAATATTTCCCAACATTTATGAGCCAGTTTTATTGAACCATCTGCGGTGCTCAACGACGACTAACTACAACAGGTTATGTCATGAGATAAGGAAATTCATGAGATCAGCAGTGCAGGATCACATACGAAAATTTGCCGACTGCCGTATTTCTGCAGAACGTAAAAGTAAGTGTAGTCTGTTTTCACAAGTCCTTTTTAGTCAGGAGTTTCCATCTGTAAAGTTTCCACTAGCGGTCAATTAGATATCTTCTAACTTCCTCTTGTGCTGACCAACCTATAAATAGATTAATCAACAGTTCTCGTTAGCCTTCAAAGTATAGCCAGCATTCTGGAAGGAAGGACAGTTACATCCTTTCTGTGAGATTTGGTTTAGTTTCGTACAGTACAAGCTGAAAAACGAGGGCTGTAGCGTTGAATAAACGAAACCCAGTAGCTCAGACCAAACCTTGCAATGTGACACTGAACATTTCGCTTTGGGTAATTATATGCATATATATATATATATGATAGCACGTTAGAGAATGATATTCTTTGTCGTAGCTCAGGTTCAACAGGACGGTTCGCTCAGCGAACAAACCAACGCCATATATGTATACTTTTGACAACGAGTCATAGTTTGGATCGAAGCGTACCGATAAAAGTATGAATGCATTGTACGTCCTCTCAACTTCAATATATATATATATATATATATATATATTTCTCACCAGAATCCAATCCGTAGCATCAAGAGTGTGCATGGAAGCTGTCCATCGAAGGGTCCACAGAAGAACCACAACTGTGATTCGTTGATAATTCTTTGTCAGTTGGGCTGAGCCAACCTTAGGAACGAGGAGAGAATGTCCGAGAATATAGATATGTGAATCTAGAAGCAGCGAGTAGCATAGTATCTGGATGCGTGAACAAAATTTGCCCGGGAGCACACGACACGACCGGTTTCGCGGTTATTGTCGCTCGTCAGGTATGCGTAGCCGATGCTCTCTTGTCCAAACATCCACATACTTGTACACTCCGAATTGATTGATATTTCTCACCAGAATCGAATCTGTAGCATCAGGAGTGTGCATGGAAACTCTTCGTCGGACACTATGTGGATGTTTGGACAAGAGAGCACCGGGTACGCATACCTGACGAGCAACAATAACCGCGAAACCGGTCGTGTCGTGTGCTCCCGGGCAAATTTTGTTCACGCCTCCAGATACTACTTGCTGCTTCTTTATTTATGTATTTATACATATATATAACCTGAAAGACCTGAGAGCTGCGATCTCATAGCAGTTCCTTTTATTCATATGTATATTTTCCCATGGAACTGCAGGTATTTCATGCACATCTCCTTCAAGTACATGATGTCATTTGTAGCCATCGCTGTTCCTTCTACTGAGCTGTAGTCCATTCCGTAATACAGCGGATGTTGTCTAGTACTACGGACCTTGGAGTATTCGTGAATATTGACGTGACGTTGAAGAAGACCATAGTTTTAATTGCTTCTAACTTGTGGTCTTTGATTTGGTACAACTCGTCTTATCGTTTTGGTCTTTTGGTAAGTTTGGATGCGGGCATGGAAAAATGTTTGGCTAGTTGGTAGCTTGATGCTATTGTTGATGTGACAGTGGATCTAATCTGTAACTCCAGCTTCGGTTCTTTAGGTATTCCATGTTTCCTGGGGACTGGCACCCGGACTTGCCGGGTACGACATTGTGAAATGTCACTGGCAAGTACATGCACTTTTTAGCCCTCAACGGTAGACTTGTGGACACCAAATGAACTGAAGTGTTAGGGATTTGGACCACAGATCTATTGCTTTGAGATTTTGGATGTGGTTAGAAGTAAATCGTTCATCCTGAGATGGAACACATGCACTGCTTTATCTGCAGAATTTTTTTAATCGCCAATTTTCTCCATTATTTCCACCTTCCTTGTAGGATTTCCATGTGCATCCAGAAAGATGAATTCTAGCGGAATGACCTGTTAATTGGAAACAACATAAACTCAGACAAATCACGACATTATTCTGGATTGAATGTGACCTTGAAAACGGTGACGGACTTTGTTAAAAACATTCAAAGCCCGTTGTGTAGTTCCTTAGCTGATCTGGTAAGTCTGACGAGGTGACACCTGGGTAGTACCTGAGTTCAGACTAGACTTTCATTAGGTTCCTATCATGGTTCATATGAAGCTATTTTGTAAGCTTGTATTCCACGCTTATCTGTCTTTTCATTTGTAAATGTGAATTAGGTTGTCTGTAATTCCCCGAACTTTTATTCGCAGTAATTCATAAAGAAAACGATGCAAAATTCTGAGACACCGAATATGTCAAAGTCCTGCCTCCATATAATCGAGCCGAGGCAGTGGATGTCAGATTCAACCCTGGTGACCAAATTCCTAGCAGTCAATACGCATAATACAGCAAGCGGAAGATTCCGATGCTTTTAAACCAGAAGGAATTTTGTTTCCCTGATCATCTAAGATCGATAAACTGGACTCGGAATTCCCTTAGCCAAAAACCAGGAATCTCTAATCACAGCTCCTTTTTTACTCCACCGATAATGGTCAAATCAAACAGTGACGATTTCATTGTGCTTCTCAGCACGAAGTTTGTCACCACGGTCGTTCCAAACAACACATTTCCTAGTACATGTAAACATGCTGCACGTGCTCTGTCACAGCTTCTTTGAAAAATATTTTCTTACGTTTTCATCCCATAACACTTTACATGAAAGCAAAACAAATGTTTCGATTTCGGGGAACACAGTGGAATCTTGCGTATCCAAAAGTCAACACCACGAGCCGAGATGAAACCTCCTGAGATCTTCCTCCTGCATGGATGCTGAACTACCGCGGATAATGTTGACGGACGAAAACTGTGCGAACGGAGAGCCGTCCTATTCACGCGTGTAGAGTCGACTTTTGGGTGTGCAATTTATCAGTGAAATTCTCACTCTATACAACATTTGGCTCTTTTCGTCGTCTCAAACCATCATAAGACAAGTAAAATTATTCTTTGTTCAGCTGTTTTGTGTGCATTCATTAGCAGATGACCCACGAGGTTGACCCATTGACTGAATCTAAGATATCTGTCGTATCAGTGGAATAGTTACGCCGAACTGGATTATCCGTTATTTGATTCTATCCCGAGAACGGTTCCTATGGCAGCTAAGTGATAGAACATCAGTTAGACAAGCAGAAATTCCAGTGACATCGACCTTTGGATGTACAGTACTTCAGTTGATTTTTCACTCTTAATAGACTCGAGTACACTGGTTCCGAACGAGTTCTTTCTATCGTTCTTACCTCGGATTTTCTATAAGCTCGATAAGAATGCTGTACTAAATTCACTAATACAATATGCTAAGATCCCTTCTGCTAACTTCCAATTTTCTTATAAGCCTGACAAGAGCATACCTAGAGAATCAGATCACGTAACATTTTCACGAGATTCAGTGTGGTTGTATTTGTTACCAGAACTCAATATCATTGGATAATCGCAAGAATTTCCCCAAATTTTCGATTACCTCTGGTAATTTGACTTACGACAACTTTACCATAATATAAACTGTAATGTGTGTTACATCGATTATCTAATAAACTTCGAACTCAATTCAATTTACTGCGAATTTATTTTCTTGTCACCTTATCTCTTAATCGCTTCTCTCGTATTCTTAAAATTACTTCTAAACTACGCCAACTTTCTTTCCTAATTCAAAATGGACAGAATTTCCGCATTAAGTTTGCAATTTTTGCACTTGTTTTTTAGATGATCGCGTTATTCTTAGTTTATTTTCTCTCCTGTGAGATATTTCCCTACTTACCAAATATTTTGACTTTCTTGCCAAAGTATCGTAACATGCACTGGGGCGGATACCTTAGAAACGTTCACTTGATAGACCTAAAAAGTACAAAAAGCCAAAAATTTGCTAAAGCTCAATCTGCATATTAGCAAGACGGTATGACGGACTACCGGACAGAAGCTACACAGTTCTCCCCAAACACTGAACACGGTTTACAGTGCACGGATAAACAGATTAATCCGGACCGCAATTTACTTTACCGTCGCCCTTAGAACTAGCCATTTCAGGATCCAGTACCAGGGTATATTCCCGTAAACAAATCGACTCAGCTACCTTTCATGATTTCTAAACTTCTATTCAGCTCTGCCCACTCCAATTCCTTGTTTCCACCTAAGATTATGTAGCCTCGACAATAACAAACAAGCCTCGCGTTTCATCTCTATAGTTCTGTTTCCAGTGTCGCCAAAAATGGCGTCAATACCTGTGCAATCAAAACCAGACATATGCAACTACCGGCTACGAGGTACATTATTGTCCGGACTGGGATGTTCTTTCCAATTCCTTTCGCTGGATCTGTTAAATCCAGACGTTTCTTGTCGAAATACAGGTGAAACATTGCATCTTAGGTCCTCGAAAAATCGTCCTGCCCTATTTGCCATTCTATCTGTGACGAGCCATGTGATGCCGACAATCACCGTACTCTAATTAACAACCAGAGCAGACATTCTGCGGCTTCTTAAACCTGTCTTGCAATGGTAAATAAAGTTCAGTTCCGCGTCGTACTAACCTTTTACGCAGTAATAATCCGGCAAATTTAATGCGATTTTTATTTTTTACCATGGATAGTGAACTTTTTCCTTAACGGTTTGCATTTAAGCGTGATCTTTTGTAATAGATTGAAAGTGTTATACACGACAAGGCAGTGAGTGTATAAACCACAACTAATTTTCACAAAAACGAAGTAGACGTGGCTCATCAAATTTACTGGAGAAAAACAAAGCATAACAATGACGATACTGGCGATTTGGCCCCGACCTCTATCTGAGTAAATCCTAACAAGTTACAAGAATTGGTCTGCTTTGGATATGAGAATTCTTGCTCACGGGGAAAGGATGCAAGAAGCTAAAAGTCATTTGTTTGCTCTGGGCGAGAGCAGATCTCGAACTGTTGTAATATACAATTTTCTCTCACCTAGACAGTGTAAACAAATTGAAATGTATGATTTCCTTTGTAATCTCGATAACTGAGAACTCTGATTACAGCAGAAAACGAAATTTTCGGATTTCGACCCTCATTGTACATAATTTAATTAATACAAATTCACTTAAAAGTCGTATATCGCCATAAGTATGAAAAATGATAAAAGCCAATTCATACGGAATTGAACGGAAAACTGGAAAACAAGGCAATTTAGATTCAGTTGCACAATTCGCTCATCTTCCACAAACTTCTTCCACGTCGTCAACTGTTCACCATAAATAACACTTCATCTGCGAACTAAGTGGAACTTGGAAGTACAATCGGAGTAAGGATTTATCTTATGTGATGACGATGATGATCTACAGGACATCTGGTTAACTGCTTATCACTGGGAGCTGGTGACCGGTATACTAGCCAGGCAACGTAAGTTGATCAACCTCTTCTCTGTAAAATCCATAGATTTTCCGATGACGCACTACAAGCAAAAGTATACTCGAACTAAAATTCCTCGAACTCTTGCAAGTAGGCAATCCGAAGCTGATAGTGACGGAATTCCCAATCTTCACTCCGTCCGATTACAGCTCCCAATATTTAGCAAGCCTAACAGCTCCGTTGCTACCGAAGGCTGGTTGACTAAAAGCGTTTCTAACCCGCTCGAAAATATTCGTTCTACACTGGTTCACTTTTGGGAGAAATTGGTCCCAAATATAGGAATCAAGATTCCCGTACATTAGACATCATGAGAAACATGGTACCGCCTATGGTAACCTCGATCTGGAACACAACTGTGATATATGTGCTGTGATAAAATTCACCCAGATCTGGCAAATGGAAGACAAGTTCCGCCTTTACGACGAAAATTCCCTTAGTTTTCGTTTAGTTTTCGAGTTTTTTCCTGAACTAGTTAACCGGCCGAAAGTGCAGGAAATACCTCTGCATTGCTGTTGTCCGTTTTCTAGTCAAATGCTTTAGATCATATTCACGCTAAACCGTATTGCTCGCACTTGCGTGCGAGAACAGGAAAACAAACATGCGCTTATGCATACCTGAAGCGAGGGGAGCCTGTTGAACCGGGATCCGGACACAAATAAACTGACAGACAAACAAACAAACACTAATTTCGGAAGATCACTGGATCTCGTTACTGTCGACACTGAGACTGCCTGGACGATGTCCAGCATTGAACTGAGCATCAAAGCTTGAACATGTCGATGGATTTGTGTACTGATCGATCGTTTGTCATATCGTTGATCTGGCTAATCGCGTTGCACAATCAATCTAAACGAGGTTATTGTCCAGAAACACAGCGAACCAGCGGAGCTGCTACGTGACATTTTGCCTTTATATAGCTGCTTGGTGCATTTATTTGAGACATCATGACCGTAGGCCATTAGTTTACACATGAATAGCTAATAAGGTAAAGGATGATCACTTCTGGTTTCTTGAACGTTCGACTGCAGCGCATGGGCAACAGTCATAGCCAGTGAGGATCCTGGTAACAATCATAAAACTCGTGTCTTCCTGTTGTGATACCTTTGATGTTTCCTTCCATCCTGGTTTTGTACAACGCATAGAGGCAGTTATTACAAAAAATGCCGACAAATGCTCAAAATCAAGAAATCGTTTCAAACAAATCTCTCATTGCAGAATAGGCAAGCATCGCATTCCTTGATCGTTCCTTCTCTGTATTCGACCGTGTGACGAGGCATCGAAATACCTGGCCAGAGTACTCGGTTTCTTCATCTATTCTCGAACAAAAGTTGAGGATTTTCGATGAACCTGTGTCACAAAAGTGGTTTCTGTGGGCAGCAAAATCTGCCACGGAAATCATTTCATCAACGGGTTTATCATGATCGAGAATTGGCGTTACACATTTTCAAAATTTGCTATGGGCATGCCACCAACTAGAGCTCAAGACGGTGTCTCATCAGTAACCGAAAATTCTCAAAACAAATTCCACTGTCAGGCTTGCTTTTGTGGTTGTCACACAAAATGAGACTGTTAAATTCAAAATTCAAAATTCAAAATTCAAAAGGTGGAGGGAATTGCGCATAAACAACCGAAGATATTTCCCTGAACAGTGAAATGATAACAAGTAGGCTTATTCATCTGTCTGCTAGAATCGAGTTTTTCAATTAGGCGTGAAATCAGGCATGTCCCGGAAACTGTTTTCTTGTGCTATCTTCACTGGCTCCTTTAAAACAGTTAACCACTTTGGCTTGGGAAGGTATGGCAAACTGTATTCTTCATTGCGCGCATCGTGCTTGTATATGATGGAAGGCACATTCCCCATGCTTGCTAGAACCCACCACAAGAGGAACGGGAATAGGGAACCCGGAAACAAGACTCGGAAACTTACAGTGGCCTGCAACTGCATAATTCATCAATGGATCAGACATGGTAGCTAGCCGGGTGAGAGTAGCAGTCGCGACAACCGAAGGCATTGACTAAATATCGCGTACTTTGTTTGTTCCATTCTATGAACCCGATCAACCTAGCAAATCTGTACCATCGAGAATAAAAAAATGTGTATTGCAGATATTCAGTTCAAGTAAGAGGAATGGCCAGTTGACAGTTCAAACCGAAAAAACAACAGAACAGCGTACTTTTATGGTCGTGTCAACTGTTAGACTGTTGACCCCCATTCTGTTCTGTGCGCATAAAGTCAACCGGGACGATTAATTTGATCATTTTGACAGGGTCATGCCACTAAAAATGAAACAAATCCAAGGGTTAAACAACGCGGGGTAATTCTTTCTTGTAGTATGCAAAACTTCTCCCATGGTTGTGGACTTCCAGTCCACTCACGATCACCATCCACGTTTTAGTGACGCTTGTGTTCTGCAGCTGAGCTAGGAGACCACCAAATCTGTGTTCGAACCTTTTGAGTAAGAAGCTCTCACGGTGGTAGATTTCCCACAATTTCCCAATCATCGTAAGATTTTCTTGTAAGTCACCCAGGATTCATGGACCGAACTAGTAATTAACATTGACTTTCCAGGCTTCCTTCTGTTCGATTGGCAAAGCTCAACGGTACAATCAAAGCGCTGTTTCTGAACATAAATCTTTGTAGTTTTGAGGGCCTCAAAACATTTTGAAACCACATTATTACAAGCAGTACAGTTGTCTTGGAGTCAAAACGTTTGCAATTTTTTCCGTAGGGACAAATTGATTTTAACCGTTCGTACTTATAAGACTATGGAAACGATTTTCTGGTGATCCGAAAATGTGCAAGCTGGATAGTTTCATTAAAATTTCTCTAGGATGTCAAAAGGATGTTGCTCCAAGTGAGCCGAGAACTTGACCGGGACATTCACTACAAAAATTCATCAAACAGTATTATCAGGTGAAATGGATAAAGATAGTGCAAACCAGAGAAACTCCAAGTTCCAGAAAGTTTCTCACTCAAACATGAAGATTTCAGTATACCTGATGAGCAGAAATTGTTTGCACTATACGTGCGCATGCCAACCTGTGCGATTTGTCAAATGTGAGTGTCAGCGGGAAACCGCCGACCAACTGAAACCGTTCAACATTTGATGAACAAGGTGATTATGCGTCAGTTGACGACAAACGACACCGAAAATATGTCCATCTTGTTTGAGGTTAGTCATGGATTAGGAATTTTTAAGAGAGATCATGAACAGCATAAATGGTTGCCTAAATTTAGCGACGTAAATTTTCTTTTACTTGTCATATAAATAGAAATAGCGTTAGGAGAACAGCCACAAGAAATGAATAGTTGCGAACTTCAGCCAATCGACAAACGTCATGTGCAGGCACTTTCCCAAAATTTTGATCATACTGCCGCATTTGGTAGGTGATCTATCCAGAGAGGGCAAGGTGACAAAACTATTTTGGACCTCAAGGAGAAAAGTCAAAAAACCAATCAGTTTAACAATGTCGACGAATTGGTTAGGCAGTTAGAAATCGGTGGTGAGAGTGCATCATTTTTCCACCCAGAGTAAAATACGGAACGGTGAACAAAATCAACTACTTTGTGCGCTTCAATTAAAAGAAATCAAATGCAAACTGGTCTAGGGAACAAGCGTCTTCAATGATTCCCCGCACAATGACTTCCGTATCTTTTGGTAAGTTGACTGTGGGTTGCACTGAGAGTGACTAAATTGAGAATTATAAAGAACAACGAATCTGAAAGTGTCCCCGTTGTTTTTGTTTAAGTGACCAGTTCCAAATTCCACAGTCCTTTGGAATTCCCAGGTATGGGTTATCGGGGTTCATTTGAAAAGACATGGTAGCTTTGTTTTTCCAAAGCTGATAATCCACTATCAGTCGCCTCCGTGCATAGTGGTCGTCTGACGATGCTCTTCTGCAATTTCTCCAGGATCGAAGATCTAATTAGCTTTGATCGGGCAGGTAGGTCCTTAAATGGGACCCTAAATTAACTCACTAGGCCTGTTATGTAATCATTGGTGATTAGGTAGCCAACAGTAGAGCTGTTAAACGCGCCAGTTGACAAAAGCCGTTGAAAGTTGTTCTTGATGAGTTTAGACAGACACCAGACCTCCCCGTTTGTTTAAGGTACTCCTGGTTAAAGTTTGGAATAATTAGTGTTCATCATGCAGATCATGGGATTGATAGAATAAAAGGACACTTCAGGCTTGCAACTGTAATTGTTACGGTCACTTTTAACGAAATTTAGTTGTCGTGTGTGTGCAGATGGATGCACCACTTCTCTTGTGTGCACTAGGGCAGTGATCTTCCGGCAGTGATGTGACCGCCCTGAAGTGCAAAGCCAACGCCTGTCGAATTCCAATAAGCATAGCGGTAAGTTATAGCAGTTAAACCGCCCAATCAATAAGGTGGTGAACACCACTAAACTAAACAATTCTCACCTCTTCTACCTTCGTTTGTGTGGCAATCTTGTATCTCTTGAATGGAGCAAACATTACCTTCCTGGCAAGGGACTACGTCATTCCTAATTCTTTGGGGCACCACCTAGGCATCTGATTCCCCCCAAAGGGATACTGACAACACCGTTGATCGCTTACATAAAAATAACCGAGGAGGAAGACCAAAGCCATGGCAAAGTCACCAAATAGAAAGGCGACCAGAACTAGGAGGATTCAATTTGGCTACCCTTAGGTCCAAATCTCATGACTTTATCCGCTTAACGACCACCGGAAAAAGAAATGGCACTGTTGCTTGTGATTCCACTGCATCTGAGTTCTTCCTTGTTGACGCTTTGAGGCATCCATCTTTATTCGACCACAGAGGATTGAGATGTACTACTTTAGTCCGACGCCAGTATTAGGTGCGCAGTTGTAATATGCATAACCGTTCTTTGGGTGTTATCGGCCGCTATGTGTTATTAATGGTCGCTTTTCACCGTCTTCATTGAAGCGTGCAGATTCGGCGTGCGTTTATGTTATCGCCCAATCGCTAGTGCTGCCTTCAGATCTGCCGGTGAGGAATTTTGTTTTAGTCATTGACTTTACTGGAAGCCTTTTGTTTAAGGCAACTATCTGATCACTTCAACTATTATTCGATATTTATTCGTATAGTATCGGTTTATGCTGATCCAATAAAATCCCACTGTCGACCGCAGTCCACTTATAATCAATCTTTTTGATATTCCTTTTTTTAAATCAGGCATTTTTCAAGTGCCAACCTGGAAATATGATCAATTTTGTCTTATTTTGAATCTGTTTCAGCAGCGAATCTTAAACCCGAAATTAAAATCAAATATTGTGTATGATTGTGGATAAAATGTACTCCGGAGACGCACACATGATTTCGCGATTATTTAGGCTCGTCGACCCGACTTTCACGGTACACAACCTCGGAAATGTTTGCACGGATGAGTACCGGGAAAGTGTAATTCGTAAGCGATAATAATATGAGAACATATATATAGATGTATATATATGATATGTAAACATTTATTCCAACATAACATTTCTGAAACGTCGTTCTCTCCAGTAATGCAACACGATACCACACAAACAGCTGCAGATAAGTTCACAATGCCGATTCTTGCACCTTTTGACAATGATGTTTACAAGTCCAGTCTGATTAGGATGTTTGATCAAACATTTATCAACCTTTCTGCCTCTTTTTGTTGCCGTAAAACTCATATGTTTGATAACATATTGACAAGCAGGTCAGTTTCGAAATGTAATAACAGGTGAAGAACACGTGTGGATATCAAGTTTTTTTCTTGGAACGCGACACTCAATAAATTTCTAGTGCTAGTTGGAATAAGTAGTCCGGCTGTCTAATTTTCCGACTCCGACAGACTATAGAGCAAGATGATTGAATTACCACACCGTATCGCGCACGTCATTCATCGTTTTCGTCAATACGGGACGTCGAAACGTCGCTCCGGAAGTGCATTTTCCACGTCTCCTCAGTATGAGACTTAAGAAGCGGTCAAAACAAACCAGCCTAACGATGGAAGGAGTGTATCGAAAAGTCAATCCGCTATTTATTGGTTTTTATTGTGAATGATATAATAGTAAAAACACAGCCCTGTTGATAGATAATGTAATTCGCCAACGCTTCAACTGCCGTGGGTAGTGTTTCTCATGGTAAACTGACTACAGTCGAAAGGTGGGCGAATTCCAATATTTACCAACTAAGCTGTGCCAGAAACTTTATATCGTTCACAATACAGACCGACATAGGGTAAATACGAAAAACAAATACCTCACTTAGCAACCTATAAGGTGACGCGCTTGAAAACGCGTTACGTGATGGAATCAGGTCATCGGCGATTTAGACATTTCGAATTGAAGTTCCTCAACAGTGTCTTCCAAAATATGGCAGAAAAAGAGATTTTATACTCTAAGTATTTAGAAAGTATTTGTTTTCAATAATTTCGGAATTACTAACTCTTTTATTCCGTTTCAATTTTAGCTGTTCCTTGTAGATTAGGCTATTGGATTACTTATAGAATAAGGCTTTCACTGTCCAGGACCGGTGGCGGTTCGAAACAACACATTAGATAGAACTGAACGTAGGCAGTGTTGCTGCAGTTGGGTCATTGTTGTACCCGATTCAGAGAAAGTGATTGCAATCAATTTTGTTAGTCCACTTAGGATCATTACTACTGATTCCACCTGCAACTTCTCACTTTTCGTTTTCACAATTAGGCTGATTAAATCCTAAACATTCTGAAGAGCCGGTAACAGATAAATACAAAAAATTTCCATCTTTTCAGTGGTCACTGTCTTCAGTCGCACCAGGGAAAAGTTGTACTCCGGAATTCTGAATTTGTTTCCCCGAAAAATGGTGAACTTATGTTCGTATTATCCATCGAGGTGACCGAAGTAATCAGATTGGAAACAGGATAGACGATGCCAAGCCAAGTCACCTTATTAGTCCACTTTAATCAGCATAGTGTCTAAACTCGATGAGGAAAAAGTTGAAATATGATTAAATGAATGTAGGCTCCTAGAACAGAACGTATTTTTATTAGCTGAACTAATAAGCACACATTTGTACGATCAGTTGTATGCACAATCAAAATGAAAGAACCATTCACAAAACCGACTGACCAGACCAAAATCAGTGCACCATACGTTGACTGTGGAAAACAGTAGAAGTCTAGATAACATCATCATTTGCATCTGAGTTCAGCAATCTGTCTACTCACCTCTGTATGAAAATACTATGCTTCGTTGTTTGTTGTGCGGATGGTGAAGTCTTACTTCAATCATGAGGATTAGGTTGGTAAATTACTCCCGGTAAATGTGACAGATTCAAATTGGAAATCATGTGCACAAGTCCGTGCTGGAAGGTCACCCGAGAACGATCAAAATTGGTTGGAATCAAACCGGAAAGGGATCTGCGACTTCTTCCAAGGGGATTCTGTTTCCACTTTTTCGTTTGCTCGTGATGACATTTTCCTCATAAATGGAATATGCTCAGTCAGAAGAATAACTGTTATTTGGTAGCAAACTCATGTTTTCAAAGAGTCTGGTTTATACATATGCAAGTTCCCAACTAGTCTCGATCAACGAACTGATCCACGTGAGAAGTACACTTTGCCGTGCATTAAAGGAATCAGGATATAACGAGCATCCCCGGGTGGCAAAGGCTGACTAAACCCTAAGCCAATTCCAGTCCCGGTCGAAATCACTACGGTTTCGCATGCACAAACAAATATCCATATGACCATAGATTACACGGTTACGGGATAATACTGCAGTGTCCCGAGAACATTGTGTCGACAAGCGATGTGTATTCGGTCTCGTAGCCGCTGAACAATTTTCGCTCTTCTGGACTCACGGTCGAACGAAATTCACGAATCTTGGACGTGAAAACAAGTAGTCACTTGAAATAATCAAACCTACAGTTGTAGCACATGGCCGGCCGTGAGTCGTAGTGTCCACAAATTCGATTGTTTTAAAGGCTAAAAATGTCACACGAAAGTGAATTTAATTAACAATTACGGAAGAACATTTGTGACGCTTGTATTAAAACAACCTAGTTTTGCATGTGAATTTTGCAGAAATCACTTATCAACATGTATGGTGATCAACAAACAAGTGTTACAGTGTGCACATCTTACCGGTTGATTTCTTCGCCATGTCAATCAACAAAGACAAACTGAAGTATTCTCTGACTATGTTCGAATCATTTGGGCAATTGAATTTTGGAATTAGAATTCCACACCAGGATAATACGCTGTGCATTTTGCCATAGTTTTCTGTGCAGACGACCTAAATTTGAATAGCAAATACAGTCCAAGATTGTCGTCTCCTAGGTTATTGTCAATTACAAATCGAAATTGGAATTAGTCACTAGCGTAAGAAAAGCTAACAGAATATAAATCGGACACATCCGAAATAGTTTAGTCAGAGAAACTGTTTATCTCGAATGGCATCACATTTCGCACAGTGTCTTTAATCCGCTCCGCAGGTGTATTAGTTCTAATAAGCCACGCTACCAACACCTTTACAATTACACATGGTAATGACGCAAGCACAGTTCCAAATGCAAGCTGAATGCCAACTTCAAGTAAGGTGTTCCTCTTCGGTATTGCTTTTTCGAACTTGTAAGACTGCCGCAGAACACCGGTTGATAAAGAAAATACATGTCACTCGCATAAGGAACGCGGTAAACTTGTTGTGTGTAGCAGCAAAGAAGTGGACAAATACATTTTTACGAAATAATTCACCATGTGATATCATCACTCAACTCACCAATAAGAAACCACGGAAGTACCGTACAGCTGTTTCATCCCTTTTAGGAATCATCAGCAGTGCATATCTACGAATCCTCGAATACCTTTGATTTTCAATCTCCAAGATTAGACACATGTTACGGTATTTGTCCAATTCATTTCGTGTAAAATTATTCCGTTTCCCCCAGTGCAGTTTGATGCAGTAGTCCCCAGAATGTTTTAGACCCTGCTGCGAACTAATTAGCAAAGCAATCTTAATTTATCGACAGAATAACTTTATTGAGTTGCGGCGTTCTCACGATCACCGTGAGATGTTGTTTCCATGAAAACCATCCAGTTGGAATGGACGAGCATAACACGATAAAACTGCAACAGAAATCATCAAACCTACTTGAAAGACCATTGTCCAGTTTCTTTAATCACTTATATTTTAGTGGAACAGAACAGTTTATGTGGGTCTTCAACTTTGAAAATTTTGCTATGAGGCAGCGGAATGATACATTTCTCTATTGATGTCTAGTTTTTTCTACCGGTCAGTCATGATGCCGTAGTTCTGTTGCTGTACAACAAACGCAAAGTCACTCTAATTATACTTTCTGTTCATTTGTGCTCAAACGGATAACTGTGAATGTTTCCAAATTAGAACGCTTGTTGCTGGATCCAACAGATTTGATGAACGGTAACACTGGTTTATTAATTAATACTTCATTTTTATATCTCGTAAGCTTCGAACATCTGTGTCTCTTTGGACACCTAATGCTTAGTAGAAAAGCACTGCTATCTATAGGACATTTCCTGTTTAATGGTTACAACTTTATACAAACACCATGTTTATGTGCTAGTCAGCTTACTGTCCTAATTTATCTTTTCTCTATTATCTTTCACTTTCTTTATTAACGAAACAACCGTGTACGTCGATTTTCAGGAAGGGGGCCGCGGTCAGCAAAGGGCTGCCAAAAGATCAATTGACAAAATGGATTAATTTTGCACAATATAAATCAACTGAATAGTAACAAACGTGCTTAACCGTGAATATTGAACATCAAAGCTATGCGACGCCTCATCACAAATGCATTCGAACACTTTGTTGCCGTTGAGGATCATAGTTACTTCCTCTTTCATTTAGGAGACATATACATCCTTTGTGATCGGCTGGTCCCAAGTAACTTCACAAGTCTGAAAACGCAACAGCAAATAGAAAAAATATGGAGTTTCTAATCAACTTACAGTTTGCAAAATATTTTAGACTTCTATTTACAACATCATCTTGCGTAATTGTGACGTTCTCGGTGCAATGGTTCGTTCGAAATGGCGCTCGTGAGCTGTGAATCCACAACCGTCTACGCTCGTCGACACATTTTCCTGGCCACGCTTTCCTTAACCGTCACGTGCACGGTAGTCCGAAGTTGATAATTTCACACAACTCTGCTGCTCGATTTCTTTTGTCCGTATTCAGAGTAGGTCACAAAACTGTAAAAAGCAGACGACTGGAATTGGACAAACCCACAGATAATAGGGTAAACAGTTTTCGACGATGAATGCTAACGTTTGTAAATTTTCCGATTCGATGCAACTCAGAAGGCAAAATTCTCAGTTTGAGGCGCATCTAGAAATTTCGTGTAATAATATTACAATGCGAATCATGTTTGTTTTTATTTCGATACGAAACAACTAACGTTTACGGTCCACACACAGACGGTAGTTTCCCAGCCAATGTGTACGGGAATATAGTTTCAATAACAAAATCGCAAAATTTTGAACCAGACTGCCATCGTTACGTGACAAATTGGTGTACGCAGCGGAAATTCCATTGGCACGCCCAAAAGTTCGTTAGTGCTGATTTGACTCCTCAGCTGAGACGCGACTGGAATAGCCAAAGCGCACGTGGTGTCGAAATCGGCATTGCGGGTAATATCAAATGACGAAAACGCATTTTTGGTCTACTTTTTCATCAGTCTCATCTGAGGGTGGGAGTGCGTGGGGGTTGCACATGATGTCTCCGTTACATTTTTCTCCTATTCGGGTGAGTTAAATTTAGTTTGTTCGTCCAGACGATCAAATGCATTTGTTCAAGCCAACTAGAATGATTATTTGCTTCGAGTGATGAAAAATCATGGCCAATTATCGACCACTAGAATTGCCACATATGTAATACCATACATCGAAATGCTTAATCAGTTTGATTCTAGACACAAGCACAAGAAACATCATTTGTGGGTAAACAGGAATTGCGCACAGGCAGATGATTTACGACGGGGATGAATGAGAAGAAATTGCGCGATCATTACAGGATACGGGCACAATGGAGGATGAAATGCTCATTTGCATTCCCGACTTCTTCAATCAATCATTTCTTAATTTCCAAGTGGACATTTTTCGATTAGAAAAGTAGGCTAGCAACAGAACCTAGAACGAGCCGGGACTGAACATAAGAGTCAGATTAATTTTCGCTGAGATCAAACACCCAGTCAGTGTGATCAAAATCCCTAGTCGAAATTTGCATTGTCTAATATTCACCTTGAAAACTCAACTGGCAGTTGGGCCCATAAATCACCACCAGATTTCAGTTTGCCCCTCAGTGAAAATCTGGTCTAATTAATGAGCCTAGGTTTGGCGCAAAACTTATTAAAATAGACCACGTTTTTGTACACAAAGTGAATATCGTTGGTTATCATCTGTAAAGAGTGCCAATAAGGAAGCGTTATATTACTGAAATGTGAAAAAGTAGAGCAGATTGTGAGTGACGGCAATAACTAGGGGGCTCTAAATATCTGCTCTCATCGAACTGTCTCGTACTGCTAACTGCGTGACAGATGGGGATTAGTCGCGCTTTGCGAAGGTGATAATTCCCTCCTTCCTTCTGGGGATTACTGATAAGTGAATGCCACTAACGCACTGGCAACAACTGCAGTAACTGAGCCGGTTCTCAAGGCCACTTGGGCAGGCAAATACGTACCACAACTACAGCGGCTCAGACTTTAAAAATTGAAATTTGTTATACAGCAAAATTATGGCTCAGTCTACTGAAAATGAAGACAGCTAACTTTTTCCGAATTTAGTTAAGACTAATTTCTCAAAATGAAGTTTAAGAGAATTCAATTTTACGAACGATAACTTTCTACTCCGAATGGTCTATCAGCTTTCAGTTGTGCAGTATGTCATCTGA
Source organism: Fasciolopsis buskii (assembly GCA_008360955.1). Taxonomy (NCBI): domain Eukaryota; kingdom Metazoa; phylum Platyhelminthes; class Trematoda; order Plagiorchiida; family Fasciolidae; genus Fasciolopsis; species Fasciolopsis buskii. Next base: position 75,168 of record LUCM01000138.1, read on the forward strand.
CAAGTAAAAATAAAATCATCGAGACAAATAGCTGTTCTCCATTTTATGGCATGTGTGTTCTTCTGTTCTCGATCTTAATGTTCGTGTCAGTTTTGGTCACGGAATTATCAGTCTTGTAGATCAACTTTTGTCTGTACTCGTCCATTTTTCCTAGGTTTCTGATCGTCTCGGACTACCTTGACCTGTAAAGTATGCGTCCGTTTCCAAACGGAACTCTGTTAGTTTGACCTTTGAACTTAGAAGATTGATATTCAGCCCGAGAAGTTTGAACCGTTTAGTTGTGCTCCGCTGCTTTTTTATTTAGAGTATGTGAACATCGTGTTTCAGTTCCGTAGACAGATACGTAAAAATGTCTCAGCTTTGTGACTATGGGTCCGAACGACATGAATCCCGGTTCTCTCAGGTATCTGAGTTGTCTGCCTTTCATTCCAGTGTACACGTGATCCAATTTGATGTGTCCATCGACTTAAGTATTTGAAGAATACCAGGCTTTCAAAACCTCCCTCGCGTGCCTTTTTGGTCTTCAAGGATGGATAGAAGAAAGGGTGACTGGTGCCATACTGTAGCTGGTTCATGCTCTTACATTTTACCAGTCACTCTCCTTCCAGTTTGACCGATATAGCGCTTGCCGTAGTCCATGCACTTGACTTTCTAAACGACGTCTGTTATTTCCCCCAGGTCAGCCGCTCTTTCGATTTTGATGTAAGTCTTCTCAAACCTTGGGATGATCTCTGAGCAACTGTGATTCCATGAGGCTGGGGTATTCTTTCAGTTGATGCAGGTATATTTTTGCTTAATGGAAATAAAATCATTCTGTCTGACTGCTCCCTTTTGTTCGTTCCTTTGTCCACTACGTGCACGGTTCTTCTGATGGAGATCCTTGAATATCACTTTCTTCTCGAATATCTTTAAGAGACCGGTTTCTTCTCACTTTCTTAGTCCTTCTATGGTGCAGTGAATTTTGGCTTCTTTAATCATGTTTGGATGCTTGACCGTTCGTGATTGTCCGGGTGGTTGCTATGACAGTTCTTATTTGATCCGTATGAGTTTGTTTGCGATATCCTGCTGTCTTCAGGGTGCAGTTGGTGTTCCTTTTAATCAGCAGGTCCAGAAATGACGGCTTTCCATCTTTCTGATGTTTTTGAATAGGCTATTGATTATTTTGCATCTCTTCGGTATTTGAGAGTTTAATAATGAATAAATCATTACCCACACATGTAACGCAGTTTTAGCTAAATTCTTGGTGGTTTGCATTACCATTTCACCGAGAAATCCTGATATCGGTGTTCCTTTTATTTGTTCATACACGTCACCCTTAAATTTTGGGCAAACGTATTGCAGATTTCCTGTAGTTCGTAAATTTCGTGTTTCCAGAGGTTTGTCCGGCTAGTGTTCCCTTAGGAGTTCTTTGGCTATTTTCTTTGCCAAATCCAGGTCACTTGAAGTAGATAGCGTGGTGACATTAAATGAGATCACTGCTTCGTCTTCTCCCTTACTGACGTCTTTTAGCTTTCCCAAGAGCTGATGATCGTTGTCTACAGTGTCGCCGCAGTTCTTTAGCTAACGCGTCTTTTGAAATTCCAAGAAGCGAGATGATGGGTATGAGTGTAATACCTTCTTTGTGAACCTTTTGCAACCTGTAGAATAGTGCTGCGCTTCAGGCCATAGCTCTCAATTTCCAGTGTTCCTTTTTAGTGATCATATGCATTTCTTATAACTTCTCATAGACCTTATTGCTGTTTTCCAATTTTTGCGGTTTGTTTATGGTCTATTAGGCGGTAGGTGAATGTGTCGTCTATCGTTTATATATCTTTTATCTTTTTACTTTCTTCATTAATGCAATAACAATACACATCATTTTTCAGTAATGGGGCTGCGGCCAACAAAGAGCTGCTAAGTGAGCAAGCTGACCGACGGTGGGAGCATTCGAACTCGCAAACATTTCCAAACGCCACAACCTTATCCGTTTGGTCACCGCCGGCCAATTTTTTGCTTTCTCAATGTAGCCATTTTTATCCAAGGTGATCGTCATCCACCTCTTGACAGCCGTCAAGATGATTATGTTCTTGCCCTTCCACAAAGTGGTTAGTGTTTTGTGTTCCATGTCAGAGGGTGCTTTGAGTGTCCTGGACGGATCATGCTGGGGACTATGATTTGCTTTAGTTTACTTCTCAGGCCCTCCGAGAAATGCGATGACTTGCATGCAGAATTCCAATCCAGCAAGGTACCCCTATGTTGAAGTGTCTCTCAGGTTAACGTTGTCCCTCTTTTTCATTGTTTCATGCTCTTCGGTTGATAGTGGCCCATCAAAACTGCAAGTTCATCGACCAGAACCCCATGAAAACCAACAATCTGAGCAACATCCAACACAAATCTTAAAATCCCTTAAATACATTTTTCTAGTTTACGAGGTAATTTACATCCAAAATGCGTCACAATTTCAATCAAACTGATTCAACGTGCCTTAACAACTTATTTGTCCCACTTTTTGCATAGTTTTTGAACGGTTGCGCCAACCTACAAATTTTCTTTGTATGACTCAGGGGTCACATCATTATTCTGAGTACAATTCCCCTGACGTTGAATGCGCAGGATCCTCAAATCGAAAGGACAATATTTAGAGTATGGTTAAATGGACCAGCAAACATCTTATTTCAACCCTGGCGTGTGGCTTCACGGGTTGTTATGTCCAGACTGATAGCAATTTTGTCCGAATTCACTAAGAACTCACGCATCTGAAAGCTTGCACGGGATCGGAAACTATTTTGGAGATTTTGACATTTTGCTTGTATCTTAACGTGGCGTAAAATACTAAGTGATACGTAAAATAAAACATCATTTAGACAATTTTGTGCAATGAATCAATCCTCATTAGCAGAAAACAACACAAAATACGATGCAATTTGTCCGCCCTAGGGCTGGCAACTTCAGAAATAGTTATTTTTCTGCTAACAGGATTGGGTGCAGTTCAGGTCACTTTGAGCAACTATTAAACTTACACTAACGTCTTATGGTTCCGGTTGCAGCACAATAACAACAAACAATAAAAAAGAGAAGTCAAAATATCATAAGCGAGAATCACCGTGGAGAGGCAAAAACATCTCTAACATAAGAACACCACTGACTGTGACATTGGGTCATATCGTCTTAGGTCTTCAGCCACCATGCTTGGACATCTGGCGGGCTCAAACCCTGCAGCCTCATTCATCTTACTCCGGTAGTTCATTGGGAAAGATTTCCATACCTTTTCTCCAAGTCATTGACTGACCGCCTAGACCAATCTTGTAACGATCACCCGGTTAACAAGTTCGTCCTATCACTGATCCCTATCGTCCCAGAGGTGAGTGATTTAATATCGCTTAATTATCTTTTGGTCTCAAAATAACCACCGCAAATGTGTGTCCCCGTTTTGGCTGTTATCAGAATCTTACAGAATTAAGAATCAATGGTTATCTTTGACGCAACGTTTTGCGATGGACGAAGTGAAATTGTGTTTTAGGATGCAGTTGTAACACGACAAACGTCGCGTGGTTACAGAAGGCAAATATTTCCAAATTGCGTCAAATTTATGCGCACATGTACACTAGGGATTAATTCCGCTTAGGTAATTCGACCAAGTCATATGGTCCGATCGGTCGTGTGGCATGAATATAGTGGAGTTCAAACTTAAAATATCCAGACTGCGAGGTTTACGATCGATAGGCGATCACTTTATTTCCACCTGACAAGCAGGGAGAAGCACTCATGCATTTCTTGTTCCGTCGGTCCTGCAGAAGCTTTTGTTGCACGCCCAGACGCTTTCCCATTGTGATTGGGAACCGTAAGGTCACCGGCGTGAAAAACGATTTTTACCGTTTTGGGGCCACTAGTTTGTGTTTGTATGTGTGTGTGTGAATCTGGTGACATTTCCTTAGGATACATTGATTAGGTTTTGTCGTGTTTATCCAATTACTTCATTTAGGATGCACCTGCTTTGCAGTCTGAATACCTTATCGCAAAATGAACACTTGGGAACCCCGGAAGTTCATTTGCTCCGCACATTTTTACTCTTTACTTTCGGTGTCGCAGCAGAACTTGACAGTTAATGTATGTCTACAAAGTCGGGAAACGATAGTCAAACATGAGTGTTTGGTTCATCTCTCGATCATTTCTCCTTGGTTCACCAGGAATAATATCTTGCCGCAATGAGCGCAGTGGAATAAATAACCGAGTAATATCCCACATTTAGCGACTACGCTGTAAATGCATTTGTAGTTCTGCCATCGTTCAACTGCTCCCAAATGGGAATGCGGCGAAAGCGTGCAAATTCGACACTGACACCGTTGTGTTCGAAGTTCACGTGACTGGTAATTTGAACACAGTCGATAAATAATAATAATATTATTAATAATAATGTTTTCTCTCAGGTACATGTTTATGTAATCAATTGTCAACAGTATTTGCTGTGGAATTGCTATATAAGTATAAGTTATTTTTTGAACTTTGAAATTTTATTCGACGCACAATCGTTCATTCGGTTCTGCGATCAAAATGGCACCAACCATCAGAAGGTAGGCGATTGAAATTTTCAATTGTTCCCTGTCTTATACCGGGCAATTGCATTTTTAAATATCCGAAATGAAACTTCGCTTAAAAAATCATTTTAGATGCCAAATTTCCCCACCCTGTTGTTTCATGCACCATCATTTAGTCCACTTTCCTCCCCTTTTGATGATACGCATCGGTGAAGACAGATAATTGTTTGCCTCAACCGTAAAAGTACGGCCCAAATCTCTGGTCGTTTCCATCGGCAAATACATCCTCAGATTTCAGATTACTACGATGACTTTGCTTGGTGGTCTCTTGTTACGTTATTTTGCGACCAACTATCCAGAAATGATTCATACTTCACACGATGCTACGGTTACCTGTTTCTGTGCACACGATTCCGAAGTGAAATAGTTCTCATTTTTGGCCCAAACTCAACCAATCTTTCTTTGCAGTTATTCGATCACTTATTTTTTGTCTTTTACTTTCTTTATTAAAGAAACAACAATGTATATCAAATTTCAACGGGGAGGCCGCGGCCAACAGAGGGCTACCAAGTGAGGGAAGTTGACCGGCGGTGAGAGGATTCGAACCCGCGACCTTCACGTCCAAACGACACGACCTCATTCACCTGACCACCGCCGGTGGCTTGAGAAGCTACGTTTTATACTTAAAGTGAGAAATCTAGCTGTGCACCACGCTCACGGCACTGACTTGTAGATGGGTCGTGCACAAGTTGATTTCCCATTCTATAACAATCCTGGCTCCGCCTGCCATTCAAAAAAAATACAGATCAACCACCAAGTCCCGTTCAGGCTCTGATGTTTGCTTCTGTTGAAAGTGACCAACGAGAATAATCCATTGAGAAAAAAGCGATTTGCACAACACCGAATATTCACATTAGAGTTCCAGATGCGAATCCACGGTATCTCCTAGGTAGAGCACTGACCCGGCAATTAGAGGTTGTCGGTTCGATTGCGGTCACTGGCCTCGACTTTTGGAATTTTTATGCGCTAATGGATTTCCCACTCTGCATAATCTTACTTTTGGTGCTCTGTTGACCTTTTTATTCACGCCCAATGAAATTTCTGGTAGTCTCTCCATTTTGCCCAGTTTACATTGTCAGAAAAGACGTTGCGACGACCAGGCTGTGGGTTATCGTAAAAGTATGAAGCAGCCATCTTCAGCTGCGGCATTGTCTTTCATAAAAGATGTTGGGAATCAAATGTCAATTGAACAAATTTCGGTGGAAGTGGTGCGTGTAGAAATTTCTTAAGTCACCGGAAATACCACGGAGTATGCACGGCAAAAAAACACGGAAACAACTTGTTTATAATTCTCCTAGGTCTATCCGTTTTTTCGTGATCCTACTTATATTTTCTTTCTTTCTTCCAAGCCGACTTTTGCTTGCGTGGCTCAAACAGAAGATGAAATAATTACTCACTGTAACCATCAGGGCTATAAATTTCCGAAAATTTTCTGATAGACTATAAACAGTTTTTGGCCCAAGACCAGCATGCATTCCACTGTTCCAGTCAAATGTTTATAGTATGCAGTTGGTTGTTTAGCAGTGATGTGAGACTCGTCGAGACTAACCAAAACCCAAGGGAAATGAATGTGCTTTTCCTCAGAAAACATTTGCTTTGAATGATCTTTCGATCCATGTAGCTGACTCACAGGGTGCACAAGCGTCGACCATCAGTTGAGACTGCAGCGTATGTGCTCAATCCGACAAGAACTGAGAAGGTCTGTTGCAAAAATAGCAATTTGGCAATGGAACACGGAAAGTAAATACTACAAGTAGTACACAAAAATCGATAGAACTAAGCACTGTCACGTCAGTAACAATCATCTTTCGATTGAGAACATAACTTTTGAAAGCGATTTGTGCTAGTAAGCAGTGTCGTCCAAATCCATATTTCGGTTTGGCTGGCACGCAGTGGCCTCATCTTAGCTACTGGAGAATCGTCATCGGTTGCTTTGCCTTGGAATCAAACAATAGACCTGAATAGTACTCGGAAGGATATTGTCGTTTGTTTAGAATGACTTTGAGGTCGCGCGTGAATAGCGTATTCATGTAGGTGTGCTACTTATTCGAAATTATACGCCACCATTCTCGCACAACTGTGAATTTGAACAGAACGACCGAGAACCTAGATTGTGATTTTTATTATTGCAAATGCTTACATTCGCATAGTATTCAGTGTTAGCCAAGTCGAACTAAAATCACGTGTGAAGATGTACCAACAAAAGCGCAGATGGATAGCAGTTGGTTTCATCGGTTTTCAGCAAGGTATAGAAAAAGTTACCAGACGTTGTTATTGCTTACAAAATCATGATCCATTTTACAAATTGCTAATGCTCATACGCAGCTGAGTGACGTTTTGCTGTTGCCTTTGTAATTAACCTCAAACCGGTCTCACAAATTGATGCACTTTTTAAGTGAATTCCGAAGAACCCTTTTTTATTTGTTCGTTTAAGTGTACGTACCGTCTAATACGTTCCCGTTGATTTCCAGTTTCAGTAACTTTTAAATCATTTTACCAAATCCTTCTAGCATTGCTGTCCTGGTACGTGTCACACAGTGATTCTTTGTCCATATCTGATCAGCGATCAAGGGTTTGCTGTTTTTTAGTCTTCCGATGGCAACATCGATGTACAGCTGATGTTCACTGATTTCTCTAACGATACCGAGATATGATCTAGTGTTTCCGGACTTAAATATCCCTGTTTTTCTATTTGGAGGTTTGAAAAACAATGTGTGGGACAGTGGATCCCTGTCCGTTAACTTGCATACGTTTGAGTGTGTTGGGACAAGCTATTTCCGCAGGGTTTTTAGCATTAACCTAGCGCGATAGTAATTTTAGTCAAAGGATGTTCACACCAATATTCACTGATAATTGAAAATAATTTTTTTCTTAGAGACTGGCTGATTATGACTAGGCTGTGAGATTTCGCACGAGCGGGAATGTCGCATTTCAAAGCTTTGGGGACAGGTTCCAAAATATCGATATAGTAAAATCTTTTTCCCTCTGATATCACTGGAATCTAGAGGTTTTTGGTTTTGTACTATGGATCAACGCACGTGAACTGTGAAAGTATATACAATAATGCCTGTCCCGTTTGTCGGATAATAGTTTCTTGAAAGAATTACAACTCATAGCAATTCGACGAAGACACACGTGAATGTGCATTTTTTTCCCCAACAGTCAGACTTCAGTTACGCGTGCTGTTAGCGACATACTTCAGGTAGATTCTGGTCACTTAGGTTCTTTGCTTGACGTTTGGTTTCCGTCTATTGGGACGAAACTGGTTGGAACATTTGGCCACTCGAAATATTTCTCCCTATCGATTTGTATGTCACGTCTGGACGTGCATCGTGTATGTTAACGGTGCTGGTCTGTGCATAGGATGAACTGGAACAACAATAACAACAACAACAACAACAACAACAGCTACCACTAACTCCAACGCACCATTTGTCCAACTGTTTAGTACTGTAGTCGAAATAGATTTTTAGCTAGGAGTGAACAAAAATTCGCTCAAACCAAAGCCTCCCTGATCGAGGAAAATACGCAGACAGTTAGTGACAACACTGATTGGAAATAGATTGATGTGACTGGGTTTGAGTAGATATTCTGAAGCAGAGACTGAAAGCAATCAGGGTAACAATGTTCATCAAGAGAACTAAAACCGACACGTTCTGTTCCATCAAATATTATTGATAATAACTAATTTCTCCACTAGGGGTAAATTTTTCCAGCTTTTGTTAAGATCAAGTTATTCAAACGACATCAGAATTGCTGATCCGATGGATTCACTAACACGTTTGACTCTCTTGATGAAATCACCATCCCAGCGAGGTTTGACTTGTGCGAATTCTGTCCTCTCTGCGTTCTGCATAATAGACTGTCACTGTGCTTTGAAAATGGGAAACTCAGCCTGCAAAACGACGTCATTGGAAGCAGAAAGAAAAAACCTTTCACCACTGTAAACGATAAGTTGTTACCGGTTTGAAAAGTTGTCACGTAGAAGCTCGACCGGCTTAGAATCGAACGCCGCGGTCTGAAAGAATGTCAACAAGCTTCTCTCTGTCAGCATTACTGAGTACTTCAATGCAAGGACATTTCGACTTATTTCGAATGTTTGTCAAGGAATGACAAAGTCTTATGAATTGAAGATACAATCACATCCTGGGAAAATAAACAACGACAGTAGGCCAATGGAGATGGTCATGTTGTGAAAAACTGTTCGGCCTTTCTTACAGCTGTAGCTTTCTAACAATATTTAGGACAGCGAAGGTCTGCATAGTGGAACCCAATTTTCCCGCTCATTTATAGGCATAGGCGTACATGGGTCAACCCACAATTGATTGGTTATCATACAACAGAACAACAAAGTTGTCACTACTTATATGACTTCTCCCGCGGAGTACTTGCGATTACCCAGAGGAGATGGTTATTAGAACTACTGTTCTCGTTGCGGCTGAAGTCTCTAAATTTGCTTGAACACGATCCGAGATATTTTGCTGTGGATAGATCTAATGAGGCCAGAAATGGGTAGTTTGTTTGAAAGGCCAAAGACTACCACGATGGAATCTTTGATGAGGTTGCGAATTAGTTCCTCCGTGATGACTTCTACAAATAGTTCTTTCGAGGAGGTACCAAAGACATTACAAATTTGCCGGCCGTTGGTATTGGCCAGAAGCACGCAATTCTAAGTGCCCATAGGCCTGCGAATTTCTCATCCACTAGAGACAGAAATAACTTTGCCAGCATTTAATCTGTAATTTTATAATATATTTATTCGTAAAGCAAATATTAAGGAGGCAGACGATCAGTACGTATAAAGAATTTCCCCAGATGACAACATACATCGTATCAAAATGTTAGGAAGCATGTTTCATTGGTCACAGAATGCGTGGGTCCACAGTTTTGAGAAAGTTTAGCGTTCGTTCGGTTCTTCCTATAATGAGGTCATTGTAGATTGTTCGACCTCTGACTGGGCTCTTTTTCCTCTCGATTAAGATACCTAGTGAAGCCCTTCTGATTATTTAGGCTATGTAGAGTGACACAAATAAGCAGGATATCACGACTGAATGTGACACGTGGAACTACTGATGCAGCCAGATATAATTCTAATTTGTTTGTATGCCAAATGTTAAATTTGACATCAGTTCTAAAAACAGAACTATATTCATAACACTTGAAGACGAGTAAATGTCCGACTGTTTAAAGTCAAGTACAAAAACGAGTAACCTTCAAGTTAAGGCATTAGTCTTACGCAGGAGGTTTTGATGAAATTATCCACTGCACTAAAGCTGTTTGAATGAGAAACAAACTATTCTGAATAACCGACGGATAGCTTCAGCTCTTAAATTTGATCTTTGCTGGGAGAGTTCGGTTGTACAACATTTTAAGAGCCCAAACGTCACTGAAACGGTAGCAATGTTTCTTCTTCAGTATTTTGAGGCAACGCTTCCACAGTGACTATATGCACAATGATGTGCGTCACTGTTTAAGTGTCTTTATTCCCAGTTCTGTATTTGTCTGACGGGACGGACCTTTGATGCTTCCAATAGACGCAAAATTACGGGAACGATGAGACACGAAACTGGTTCGACACCATAAACAGCGAAATCTGGATTGTGTTTTCTACAAATAATCAATTGAAATCCTTTGTAAGAGTCCAGCAGGCTGCAGATACCAAAATTGATTTTCATTTTCTTCCGGTGCTGCAGTAAATTTGCTTGATCTTCACCGGAACGATGAATGTATTTTTCGTTCCAGTTGCTTTATAATCAATACCGAACAGGTGATCAAGATTGTCGTATCGGAAGAAGCTGTTGCGCACACGAAACAAGCCGAGGTTTTGTCGCTTAGTTTAAAAAAATACACAACGTTTAGATTTAGCTACTTCGGTTCTTAACCGAGATTGTCATTACCCATGAATTAGGTTTAACAATGCGAACGTCAACCTCGGTGGCTTCAGTAACGTGATAAAAGTAAAAAATCCTTCAACAAATGCAAATGAATCAATTGATTAATAGGGAAGTTACAGTCGATCGATTTGCAATAGCTTCATGCGTTTGGAACATGCGTTAAATATAACACTAAATTGATTCTGTCTATACACCCTAATCTATGAAGCACAGGTAGCAACTATAAAATAGGCTAGTTCGATCAACACTTGGAGTAGGATAATTATGTGGGTATTTTCATCGAAGTACTTAATTGAATCCGACCCATGGAATCTTCCCAAAGGTGGTCCCAGAAGTAGATGTTCAGTGGCACATCAGCATTTGTCATGTGCCTCCAGGTGAAAATGTTCTATAAGTGGAGATGGGCTTAAGGACAAGGCCACTCTTTGCAAGAGCAAGGATTCTTTCCACCAGCATGCGATGCCTGCAGCAAAGCTTTGGCGTTCGGCTTTCTCTATGGCGAGAAATTCGCAATCATACCGTTTGCAGGGTTCTGTTCCATAGTTTGTACACGTGACTTTTCCTCGTCGTTTATGTTAAGAAACATTTATTATTTGAGCAATGATGTTATTGTAGTGTTATTGAAATCCGGATCGCTGAAGAGATACAGCGCCATTTGTTGGACGCTAACGTTAGTTTCCAGGAGAGACAATTGCACTAAACCATTTGGACAGTACGAGTAAGGCTTGCTTATGGCTGATCATTTTACCTCTCAGTTCTGTTTTTACGCTTATTTAGCAATGCTGCAGGAAGTAGTTGGTTTATTAGCCGATAGCTTAGCTGCTGATGCCCAAGTGATGAAGGACTTCCAAAGTTAGAAACTCTTGAAAGCATGTTCCAAAGTCAGCTATTCAGATACCAGGTGGTCTAACTATAAAACTCATGCATCACATTACATTTAAAAAATCAGATTAAAAATAGATCAAGATGTGCACAGTGAAAACAGAACAAAACACTTTTCCACACGCAGTTGATTGTTTTTGAATCCTTTCATGCCTATTTCTTGCAAAATATGTCATTTGAATGCGTTATGTGTGTTAATTTTTATGCACCCCAGTATGTTTGCATACACAAGTTAAAATTACTTTATTCTGCTTCAATGCTGCAATATTACGAGCGAGCGGCTGAAACCGGAGTATATTAGGGAGGATTCAAAATCAGGAAACAATTGAAATGCATAACTTGTGATGCGTAACAACTTCTTTTGGAAATCAGACCAGTTAGTTTACGAAACTAGATCATTTAGACCTGCGATTTAATCGAGCGCTTTGCAATAGAAAATATGGAAATTGTCATCTGCTACTGGCTATACACAGAAAGCACCGCACGTTTTTCTAATAGGCGTTGAACATCAGGTGAAAAAGTGTTTTTCATGAGTTTATTTTCAAAAGAATACGGCCGCAGTTTTTCCGGACTAACCACCGTCTCCACATTTTGTATGCATACCTGTCTAGAATCAATTCAGTTTGTACAACCATTGACCTTGCACTGACGTGCCCGGACTAGTGGTTATAACCCCAAAACTCGTCTTGTTTTCGGGACAGTGTATTTTACCGACGCACTGCTGATAAGATCAAGACTACTCAAGTTCCTTTGATCGACAGATTTTAAAGTTGACTATGGTTATTTGTGTCTGAGTTTAAAGGCAGTTTTAGGGCTTGAGTACACTATATTTAATTAGATTATTGCAAATTGTGGATTAATAGTATAAAGCCCAACAAGTTTCCATACTAATAAGTTAATAGTAACAGTTAAGAGAATTTTATCCATTCCTGGCCGTAATCGTTGTGTGACAACAATAAATTCTGCAACCAACAAGAAAATGCAAAAATATCAAATGGCCTAGTTTTAACTTTGAATAAAACAGTAACTTTGAATGGAAACGAATTCACGATCTTTATTGATTTCGGTTTCATGCATGAACGGTAGAACAAAGTTGTCAGAGAAGCTGCTCATCGGATGCACACAGCCAGTAGCCTGCTGGTCACTCATCCCTATGTTTGCATATTGGGACATTGGTTTTCTCACTGGAATCTGAATTGAATCACCAGGAATACGTACGGACGTTGGCCCAGTTTATGGACCAGGGTAGTGAATTGTGCAAAAATCAGTGTGCATTCCTAGTGATACGTACTGCGTTCTGGTAATCTTACCGATTGTTTAGTCACTTGGAAGTGCTACACCAAATATATATATATATATATATTTATGTGCATACGTATGCACGCCTATACATATGCACTCAGTCATACGCTGTCTGTCACTTTCCGTCCTGTTGTTCGTGTTGCATCAGGCTTAAAGCCCTGCTATGCCTTGTTTGGAACTGCCGCAGAAGGTAGAAATCAGATACGAGTATACTCGTCTGTTTGTTAGCTGAATGACATATCAGCCTCTTAGAAGTAAGATTACTTTTAATAACTTGTCTAGCTTATTTAGCGTTCCGCTACGGTGCGCTTGACACAGGATAAAGAAGTAAATTTTACTTTTTCCCACAGATCAAAGGAGTTCTGAAGCTGTTGGCTGCATTGCATGAACTACTCATTTAGGTCTCTCCTGACAAACTACCCTATTCGGTTTTGGGCTCAGTTTGGGGAGATCATTGTGCTCCAAAAATGTTGAAGTCTCCATTCACTAAGTGCATCATACGGAACGTCGATGGACCAAGCTGGACTTCAGTTCCGCTATAAAACTTTAATTCGAAAATTACGCATATGGATTGCAATTGGTTGTAACAAAGATAATTTAGAACGAGATTAGCTTTCAAAACAAACTGAGTAGATTGTACACTGACCACAATAAAGCTTAGTTGGTATGTAAAATTTCGAGAAGTCCAGTAGTCATGCTTCGAAGTGGGAATAGTGAATCAATCCAAGTGTAATCGTTACAGTGTATTTGCATTTTCTAGATAACTTGACTCTCATTTTTGCTGGTTAAGGTAGAGTTTCCTTGGATAGCCTGGTTGCAACTCTACCCTGATCATAAATACGGCAGACTGATGCTCCCATTTTTAGCACTAAGCCAGTTAGCCACTGGGAACTTAAGAATCTCATTACTTATGTTTCTTTTTCCCTGAATAGCTATCCGAATCTGAGCTGGAATATTCGAAACTGTCAGAGCTGTCAGACGACGAGGATTCCTCCTCGTCATCCACATCGTCTTCTTCCACATCGCTTGTGCCACTGTCTTCCGGGGTATGATAAGAATGAAAAAATCCGGTTGATTTCATTTGATTCGCCTCGACCAACAAGGGCAGAAATTCCCGAGCCTCCTTGTTTTCTGGCTCCGTTTCCAAAATCTGCCGACAAAGTATCAACGCTTGAGAAAAGTCTTGAGTCATGACGCAGTTAAGAAACTCGAGAAACAGTTCCAATGAACCTTCCGTAGACATATCGCCTCGAGAATTTACGTCCAGAGTGGATGAGAACACGCTTTCTGCCGTCATAGATACCTGATTCCAAAAATTGGATTTTCCAAGTGAAGTCAATAAATAGCGTACCAGAATGCATACTAAAACTATCAATAAACATTTTGTATTACCAACATTTAAGCCATATTCGGATCTAAGCAACATGTTAGTCAGATAACTGTCAGCTTAAAGAGAAAAATCAAGAAACTATTATTATGTAAGTTGGTCCCCTAACTAGCCATTGAATAAAAGTTGTGAATTTGACCTTTGATATATTAAAACACAAATTCTAATTTACTGTTTATTGATGTTGTCCTTATTCTAGTTGGACACAAAAACCCTCGGAGATATATGGTATGCTTGGTTGTTGTCAATATACCGATCTGAAAACCGATTCAGAAATTGAACAAAGTAATCCAGAAAAGTAGGCAAACAAGAATAAATGCAAAATATTATTTTTGCCCTCAATTTATTTTGTTCTTTTGATTCCTCCTCCGAAAAGGGCATCAAAATCTGACGTCATCCGATAAGCTCTGCGAGAACAATGAAAAGTCCAGTGCCAAAGTTGTTTCATAGAACAGTTAATAAACCACCATATTTGTTGCAGGACACTTTTCTTCATATTTAAAATAACGCAGCGTTTCTTCTTCCACCTGTCACAAAGAGCAAATCAAAGCTTGGTTACTAATTTTAGGCATATGTGTTCTGAACCTAGGGATATTTTTTCCATTCCTATATCACATGCAGCAGCTGTCATTAGATCTAGCCTTTTATATTTATTATTTACTCACTTAGTCCAAGAAATTAGGTTAATTATGCAACCCCGTGAAAAAGCGGCAAATTTCCAAAAACTGGATTCTGACTGCCAAATGAACGGACGGTGCGAAACTGTCAAAGCAAAATCGCCTTAGTGTGCAACTAAAGTCTCGATATTTTTAGTGAATTTTTCAATTCCGACTCAGAATTAGATTATCTAGATGCAGACACGTTTTGCGTATTCAAAGAAAGGACCATATCAGCGAAATATTACGACCTATCCAGTAATTGGATGAATAATGCAGACTAATAAGTTATCGCGAAAGCAGGTTGGATTTCAAACGGTTACAGATTGAGGGCAAAGAATGCCAAAAAACAAGCAGTCAAATGAGCTCGAGGTTTTCCACAAAGTTTGTAAGACAGTGACTATACGTTTGGATACATTTCAGTTAGAGGCAGGTCTTAGGAGTTCTTGCTTAAAGTGAAATTTCACTCGACTTAACCACGAGGATTACCTGCTGTCAAAATAGGTTGCAACTTTCGCAATAAAGTAGGTATGGCGAGTGCTGCTGCTCCACGAAAAAAGCAGTGTTGATAGTTGCTCAGAGTGGAACCCGTCTAACTAAGAATAGGAAGATAGTGTTGCGCAAATCCGTGAAGAACCAAACACTTTACGAGCTTTCCAGAGCATCTGAACGACAGTTCAGGTACGTTTGGTTGCATTTCGCACATTCAAAGTGCAAAATATTACTGCAGAACTGAATTGGCTCAAAGCCAAATCTCGTCCCTGGAGGGGAGCAACTGGATGACCCGGACGGATCGAGCTACTTGGGTAGGTGTATCTCATCTAGTGTTTGCAGCTCAAAGGACGCCTTTGCTTACACCCAATCTCTAATTTGATGCATCTGTGGCATCGACGTAATACCCGGTTATCGATCAAATGCCGAATATAGCCAGCAGCAATGGGATCGCCATTGCTCTACGGCTCCGAACCATAGACTTCGAAAGCAGCAGATTTGCGGAACATTTTGGTATTTGAACAACGTTGTCCTCGTTATATTCATACATTGTGATAAGAAATTTTGGGAGTAATTTAAAGGTCAGTCCTCAGGTACTAGACCCTATGGTCCTGTCTTTAGAACAGGCACTGAATCAGAATAAATGAAGGCGGTTGGAGTGTTTTGCACCTTGGTTTGCGTTGTTCTTCGAGGGCGTCAGTGGCTGTAGGATGGTTTGTGGTTTCCATAGAAGGAAGTGGTAAAAAGTGTGAAATCTTCAGTTATTGAGCTGGCTTGTGTAGGCGCAGCTAGACTGTGTGTTTGGGGTCCATGTGATTCCCCAGGGCAATGGTTGGAGACAAATAGTGATATGGTTGCAGGCTGCAGAAAATGGCGTTCTTGCAGTCAAAACCTCATTTCCGCTGTATAGTTCCTCACCTTATAATTTTGCAAGTCACCTTTGTTCTCTTTTCTACCTGAGCCCATAATGCTGTGGGTTTGTTGTCTCATAGCTTGATGATTTTTCACCATGCCAGAAGAAGGATGGCGACAGTTTGCCTGGTTCACCTGCCCTATAATTTCCTCTCTGATTACATCCATTTCTGTTGGATTTCTGGTAACCACCAAGATCTACTCATTTTAGGCGGAATTAGAAAGCGCATTTTGGCCGTGATTCAACTGAATTGCTGCCCAAGTTGCTCTACCAAAAACTCCAGGCGATGGTCTTGAGGGAGAATCAGTGTGCCGTTTAATTCTTTAATTGCCTTCAGTGAATTTGAATGCTGCCACTTTTTGATACCCGAAGCCCATCTTATTTTCTTGCTCTTTTCATTTCACGGCTGCCGCCAGTGGTCTATTAGGATATTGGTCAACGGAGGTCCCAGGGGTATGCGCATCTCATTGTGTGGGGCTTCCGGGGGACAGGTCCGCAAACTTTCAACAGAACTGATGAAGGTAAGAAAACATTAACCAGCAGACCTTCCTGAGTAATACCAAATAGATAAAAGGTTTGGGATTCCACGGATCTTCCAACACTTTAGTTTGAAATGATAAGCTAATTGGACAAGTGCTACGGTTAGTAGCGTTCATTCTTTGGTAAATTTAAGTATCTGCTTAGTTCTTCTGACTCAAGATCTCACACGTTTTTCTTTTCCATTATTTGTTGCTCACAGGCAGCAGCTAAAACTAAAGCACGCTGATGAATTATTGCATCCTGCAGAAAAAGAAAGAGACCTATTTTTATTTCCTTAGCCTTAGTTCCAATAACATTTTGCCTGTATTTGCATTTACCGTAAATTTGTGTACAAATACATGTATCCTCTTTATGAGGCGATGCATGTATTTTAACTTCATTTATCAATCTCTCTCTTTTTATTTTATTTTTCATTCTCAGATTTTTAACTGAAATGCGACATTATTTAGTTGAACGCAAAATTTTATATAGTACAATACAATACATTGCATGTGCAAATCAGTTATTTTTTCTGAAGATAACACAAATTGTCTTAAAAGGAGCCCGCTTATGTCTCTATATAATCGGTTTTTATGCAGCCCTTTGCTAATTCCTATGCAGCTTCGATTTTGCTAAGCTAGTTCTGATAATTTTACAATCACTATCAAAAGAACGCAAGAAAATTAGCTCACTAGGATAGTTTGATCATTTAATAAAATCCAAGAATTTTTTTCTGCAAAAGTTGCTAGTTTGCAAAAATATAACAACTAATTATTTTTAAAAGGAAAGAGGGCTTTTTGAAAGATAAAAAATTCGACACCGCGGGAATTTTCGCACACTAACTGGAAATCAATTAAAACTACTAAAAAAGGGAAACAACTTACTTATGTGAATTCTAGAATGTTTGCTAGTTAAAATAGATGTTTCTGAAAAAATTCTTTGTTGTTGACAAAGCGGAGGCTAACAAAAAAGCCAATTTAAGCATGAAACGATTGGCGCATTAAAAAACGAGCAAATCTAAGTTGCTCCAGGAAGAATACTATCAAAAATTTCCTTTGAACCTTTCCACTTGAGGAATTTAGGAAATTATTTCAGTCCAGCATTTTGCGTTTTTTTAAATCTAGTTGCACATATTATTTGGTTATTGTTGCCTTAATTTCCTAGTCAACTGTTTTTCACCACTCCGCCCTTGGCTGCTAACATTTTGCTCAAAACTGTTATTTATAAGGGAAAAAATGTACTCCAGCGAAATTGTTTTACTCTTTTTAGTGAGTAAGCTATTTTATCTAATGTAGTTTATTCAGTAATACTAGTAAGTGATGATTGCTTAGTCACAGTTTCCACCTAAATCTTGAGAGCACCATTCTATTTGTTTCCTGAAATAGTGCAATTTTAAGACACTTAAAAATTACCTGTAGTTTGCTCGTACCTTTATTAATTTGCTTTTTTGATGGTACGTTCGCCATCTTATTAAATTTGTCTCTTGCAGAGAAAGAGACGGAAACTAGACTATCATTGCCTTGCGTTTGCATCATTAGCGGCCTTTTTTATCTAGATGCACGTATGAATTTTGCTTCAGCGGAAAAGGACACTTTTCCATGCCGTCATGCAGATAACATTTTTAGTTGGTTTTTTTCAATATTAAGCAATCACGTAAGGGTATTGTTAAGCGTTTACAAAATTGTTTCCGTACAATTAATGTTTAGCAATAAATTACGGATTGACATATAAGTTTGGAGCTGTCGCTTTTATGTCAAATTATGCAAACGTAAAAAAGACAATTTTGAAATTTTTTTCTTAAGCGACGTAAACGCTTTGGAAACCCCTTGTTGGGCTAGTAAATTAAATGGCAAATTCAGGAATTTCCTTAAACTGCCACTTAACGTATTACTTTCAGCCTAAAGGTGATAAAAATGCATTTGTGCAAGTAAGAATGAAGAAAAAGACCAGCACATGTGAGAAACTTTAAGAACCACCACACCCTGTGGCTATTTTGGAGCAGTTGCTCAAGACAACTACAATTTTATTAGGCATATTTGAATCCTAAAATCTTAATGCAAATTGTTTAGTGCACACCGGGAATTTTATTTGCAGCAATCAGTGGCCAAAACTGCAACGCGGTTGTAACTACGGAAAAATAGCATCGAGTTAATCCACAACTAAACCTTTAGGTGAACTAATGAACCTTGTTTCTAGTGTTTTTCAATCGCTGAACTTTATTAAACTGTTGATTTTTTACAAAAAAAGCTATCTGAACATTGCAAACCGCAAACGGAGGCCAAATCTTGCTACTGATCGACCTTAATAAGCTTGACATCTAGATGAATCGATGGAAAATATTGTTGTTTTTTCAATAGAGTAATTTATAACTTTTAGAGGTGAAATTATTGCAATTTTTAGTGTGGTTTTAACAATGCCGCATTGCTTTGACTAACTTTGACTAGGATGTCAGCCGGTCGATAACCGCTTGTCACATGGGTTAATAGAAATGACGCGACGTATATAAAGCATTTCCAACATCAATTTATCTAACTCTCAGTTTGCTGAAAGTAACTAACTTATCTAAATTGTCTATTCGCTTTCCATTCACCAAAATAGAAGCTAGTATTTTGAAACTGTTTTTCTTCGAGCTCCTTTTGTTACTTGTTTTCATGGCAATCGGCTTATACTGTTTGAATTGCAATTTGGCCGCAATCGCAAGCTTGCTTGAAACTGATATTGAACAAAAAATATTTTAATTCTGACGCAGTCTACCTTTGGATTTCAGACATAGCAGGCAGTCGCATGAAAAGAATCTCTAAATGCTTTTATAAAATCCGATTTATCAAAAACACAGTGAACCGACGTACACTAGATGTTTATATTAAAAGATCTAACATGCAATTTTGATTCACCTTTGAAAATCACACGTTATATGTAGATTCAAAATTTATGCTCATTTGGTAAGTATAAAGTATGAAAAATAATACTTGACCCTTTTCTTTGATGCTAACAGAAAACTAAGTTCACGTCTGAACTAATGCCAACCCAAAAGAAAACCTGAATTGCAAAATATTCCGTGTTATTTTTCTTATAAGCCTTTTTTTCAGAAAAGGTCGAATGTGTTCAAAAAACTAACAATGAAGTTTTCAAAATCAATGCAAAAACATCTCCAAATAATTCCTTTCAAAACATCTCAAGATCTTCTTCCTGATGTCTTCTAAATTTGATGCATCAATGCTGTTACGGTTATTGACAATAAATAATTCAATTCTTCTCCAGTGTCGTTTTGCAAACATCCCTTTATATCACAAGGATTTTACTGACATTTCCACCGTCCCTGTGCAAATAACGGCCATATTTTCAGAGAGACTATGGTGACAGTCACTATTTTATTGCAAGTTAAGTAACCATTTACAAATTAGATTTTTCCTAAATTAGTTCAGTTTAATTTGTACAACAAGCAACGTTGTACTGAATTGTTGGTATATTGGTTCCGTTCAAAATCTCCGGCTGTTAAAAAAAGAAAAAAAGAAAAAATCGGAAAATATCAACTGGAAGTTAGTAAATTAAAGAATCCTCTAGTAATTCAAAGATTTTAAACTGTTGAATTGAGCTAATTTCTCTGCTAACTCTAAGAAGTATTTTGAGAAGCTCTTGTGCAGCAACCCAGAAGTCTTTCTATTTCTACAAGGGCTATCCCATTTGCATAGTTTGCCACAGCTTTTGGAATTTCATATTTTGCTCCTATTGACTTTTCTCCAAATTAAAGTTTCTTTAGATAACCTTGCGCAACATGTTAGTTGTCGCTTGGGCATCTAACTCTAGTATCCCAAACGAATTAATATTATTCCGATTGGCGCACACGCAATTGAAACTTTGAGCCTATTACTCTAAATCACAGTTCTGTATTGTTCAAAAACGTTTCTTTTCTTTTACTAGCACTACAAAGGCAACCATATTCAACGACTGTGAAACTCATACACACGTTTGCTCTCACATCCCAAGATTCCAAAGCGTGTAAAGGAAACCATCGTATTTTTGCTGTTAACTCGACCAATGGTTACAAATAAAACTTTACACCAACGCTACGGGAGTTCTAGCAGGTGTAGATAAATATGTCCTTTTGTATGCTCAAAGTGGTTTCATTCAAAAAAGAGCCCCCAGAACAGAAGCAGCAACCCAAGTAATTTAATCCGACTACGTAATCCTGTTCTTACTTTGCAAAAAAACAGTAGAGTTTGAAAAGATTCAATTTTTCAACAGCTTTTTAGATTTCTAAGGTGCAAAATTAATTTTGAACTCACCTATATTGTTGTGTAAAAAATTGACGGAGATTAGGATTCACTTGAATGTTAACTAGCAAGCACTAACTGCAGTGCGGGTTCAAAATAGAATACTTTGTCGTTCGCGCGATTTCCACTTCCGCCCGATCTACCAAGAAAAAACGGAAAGTAAAGGAAGCAAACCTGCAGACAGCCACTTCTCACAGTGAACTCAGACGAAAAATCCGCGTGAATGAGAATTTGTTTTCGACTACTAGCACGCTGACAGTGTAAAATAGAAATGAATTTCTTTGGCACACCCTGGAATAAGCGGCTACTTCACAGAACTGTGCGGGTGACTGAGTCAAACTTTGGCAAAGATAATGTCTTTAAATAAAGTTCGTGTGCCAGGATATCTTCCACAGTAAACAAAGTTGATCAGAATGAATTCAGAATTCATCCGCTCAAATAAAATCGTCATGAATCATCTACGGACAGAAACGGAAAATGAAACACGAAAAATATTGCCCGGTTGTAAAGGGTTGCAAACAATCAAACGGTATTTTTGATCGCGAACTGATTTCAAACTAACCTAGCAACGAATTCGAAATGTTGCGTTTTCTCCAGCTACGCCAATCAACGAGTAAAACAAACATTTTTTCATGGGACTAAGATCTGAAGGCATTGATCAGAATCACGTACTGTAAGTTCAGTGATTTCCAGGATTCAACTGCTTTTTAATCTGCGCGTTGCAGAAACGACTTCAAAGGTTACATCAACGCCAGAATGAATCCAATGGGCTGCAAAAGAAATATGAACCGTCTCTGAAATTGCCACCCTATTCCGGAAAACACGGACATTCCCAGGTACTCTATTTTGGCTTAAATGGAAAACGAACTGAACTCAGCTTATTTTTACTGCGAGAGAATACAAGTAGTTGGAACTGAAGAGGGTTTTCCACCCTCCATTTTCGAAGCTTCGTCAAATCCATGGCGCTCTCGATGCAAGAACCTGGACTATCAGCCATCTCGCCAAATAGCCCTGTAATCTAACTGGATCTAGAAACGGAGCTTCTTTATAAACTCAAATCCCAAACATGTCTCTGAAGTCCAATGCTGTAAGACTTGACCCTCATATGTACGGAAAGCAGCGTACATCAAATTGGCCTACTTTCTCGGATTTCATTTTGGCAGCCAATTTGTTGATATTCTCTCGGTCACATTTTTGACAAAAACGATTTTCATTTCGTTCACAGAGTTTGACGACACTGTCATACTTTCCATGATGCAGTTATTTCCGGCTAAAACATACTCCAATGAAGTCCAGGGACAAAATCCAGCGGAAAACGTTGGGCGATCGTCGGATCTTAAACCAACACTAGCGAAATTGTCAAACGCCTTAGTTCGGAACTAGCAGATCTCGGAGCCGGGCTTACGCATGACAGCACCAGTGGCCTGTATTTCGCCACGCATGTGGGACAGAAGGATTTAGGGCAGGATAAAGAGGCCAAGGCAAAGCAGTAACAAATTAGGTGAATAGGCCATGTCTGGAACAGCCTCAGACAAGAAGCTGCAGTGTCCCCATCGAATGATACCGATTATGGAGGAAGTAATCGCAGAGGCATAGAAACACTGAACCCAGACAGATTTGGGCTGGGTAACGACTTCGGCTTGATATTTAGGATAGGCTTGACACACGTCCAAACGTTTGTTGAGGCCAATTTACCCAGGTGTGATCATCTGCGCATTAGATGCCCGTCTACTTTTCCGTCCCAAATAGCCATACATGGCCGAGTGGAAACGCTTAACTACTCTAGATCGTAACTCCGACTGGGATTCGTTTTTTCTAAGAAGTGGGGCGCAGATGGCCTCTGACAAGCTCCACTCCAAACTGCGCAGGTGCTCTGATGTCACTACTCGGTCCAAAAATATGAAAGTAAATCCCAAAAATTGCTGCAACCAACTAAACGGCGGGCGTCCTTAACTACTGCATGGCTTTCTCAAAATCAGAAATTTTTCTTTAGCTCTGTAAACAGTCAGTCGAACTAGAAATATAGAAACGGATCATAGAAACAAAAAGCAAAAGCTGCTATCCAGAGACCAGCCAAATTCAAAAGCAGCCCTAAGAAAATTGCTTGAACGTAGAAGCTCCCGCTGCAGGCTCTCATCCACTCAAATCCCACGCCAGCCAAAAATAGTTCGCGTAAACAATCCACAAAGATTGTTGAGGCATTTGGCGATTCATTTGCATCTGCTGTGCTAAATGACAACATTCTTCCTACCCCATGTCAAATTCATTTGACCGCTACATCGCACACAGCAATCGCATTTTTTCGAAATGGAGCGGATAAGCTGTTGCTGAAAAACAACATTGGCTACCACGTTGGATCTGGTTCACTACCTCCGGTTCTCTTCACACTTAGGAGGAGCAGTATTTTAGGTTCGTTGGCAAATATCTTTAATTTGTCTGTACAATACCACACTCCATCCACGAAGGGCGTGCATGCCGCGACCCTGACAATTACGTCTCGACCAACTACACCCCAATAAGCTCTAGAACTATGGAGAGCACGAGTAGGGATATTTTTTGGCTTATAATGTAAAACAAAACTTGTTACTACTAAACAAGACGGCTTCCTGCGAGGTAAATTCGGCCCTACTTGAACGACTGACTGTTTGAAATAATCACCGGGGCCAATAAAACTGGAAGGCTGATTATACTAATCGTTTTGCCATGCCCAAGGGCTCCGGCAGAGTGAAACTGTAAGTTGCTGAGTGAGGCCTTGTTTTATCGCTGAAATAATCTTACCGCGGCTTCCGTCATAACCGTCAAGCAGAAATCCGATGGCTAAAGTGGAAGGCTTCATATCTGCGCCTAGAATAGCGACCGCTGGCGTAATCCAAGGAAGTTTTATGGGTCTCTGCGCTTCATATTTCATGTGAACGATGTCTTGGGTGCTTTCGTAACGGTAGCCCCCTTCTCTTCTGTGACGAAATCAAGTTGTCCACACTTCCCATATGCATCCTTGGAGTCCACCAATATTATTAAACCATAGTACTCAGCGTCAGTCAACTTCTGGGCATGCAACTAAATAATAGAACTTTCTGTGGAAAGGGCAGCACCACGGATACAATTGCACCGCACCCACTGGGAAACACCAACTTGGTAACCCAATCAGCTCCATTAACTGTGAAGTCTGCGACACGGCCCAACTATTCCTGCATCTTAACTTTCAGAACACGTATCCCAGGCAAGTTAAAAAGCAATTGAAGAAGTGGGACTATTACAAAGAACCATAAGGTTGAAAGAATGCAGACTACACATTTTTGGAACAAACTCCTACTGGTCTATTCCAGCAAGAGGCAGTGAGAGAGGGGCGATCGAAAATGTTCAGCACGCTTTTACCAGGCATTTGACGTGCTTCTCTTCAAATCCCCATTATTTCATCGTCGTCTCACTCTTACACCATGGACTAATATTAAACGTCATAACCTTTTCGTGGCACGCATCAAATAACCTCAAACGCTTTAGCTCACTCGTCTCCGTTTAGCGTCGACCTAACTGGAATGGCAAGCAAATGAAGGGCACAATCAACCAGTCTCTGCTATAGCTCATGTTTTTTCTTCTTCCCGTATGTGAATTTAGCACTGAAACCTGCACAATCTTATCCAGTTTCGCCGGAGCATTTGTAAAGTTATTTATGCAATTATGCATGCATGATCATTTGTTTGTTGTTTGGAACCTCCCATTGTCCCGTAGCTAGCACCCAGACGTCTCGGTCTTTCACCTTACCAGGGTTTACTCACAATACTGTTGACTTCCGGCGGCCACTTTCCTCCTTGCCAATCATCACATTAGACGGCATTTCAGTGATGTGAGAATTAGCGGAAGGAAAATCTTAACGCTACTGATGTAACTAAACAACGGCTCTAGTTCCTCTAGCGCATGCTAGCTCGATTCGGCATTTTTGCCTGATACCTGGTGACTACGTCTTCTACCCCTCAGCCGGTTTCGTGGTTATCGGCTCAACCTAATTTCATTCATCTTTTCTGCACCCGAGTATACACCCCTCCCCATTCCCTACGCCATGATCGCCAAACAACCGCCTGTTGTCACTCTCATATTATGTATTATAGTGCTGCTGCCTTTTTTTAATCCACGCCGCTCCAGACTCGTCGGAATCCAAAGCAGCAACATTGTCGATATCCTCCCCGAAGTTTTATCTGAAACACAACTAATAACCAGTAACGCGGGATATTTTAGATTCCGTTTCGTCTTTACTGGAGATGAGCATTTTCAGTTGATAATATTACCTCAATATATATATTCTTGGGACTAGCCTATTTAAATTCATTGTCAACTTGTCTCTAGGCGTAGAAGCTGGTTGCAACAATTTTTTTGTCCTACAGCGGTGGTAGTTCACTGACTCCTTCTTCAGATTTTGCGTGTTTAAATTGCAATCAAGCCGGAAAGTGCTCCAATAAATTTTCGTATTTGACTTCAATGCATCTGTAAAAGCCCCATAAATAACGGGTATATAGCTATCATCTCCGGACTCAATTTAGCCGTTGTATGCGACGTGTATCTCGGTACAGATGGCCGTTATTGTTAACAAACTCAAAGCAGCATCCTGTGAAAACACGATAGATAGTGTTCTGCGATGGTTGCTCACCTCAGAGAGAAGATCACGTTTCCGGACGTCAGAAAATATTGCCTAAAAGAAAAGTATCCAAACTAGTAAACCGCCTTACCGGGACAGTCTACTGGGGCAAGTACTGTCAAACGGAAATGAGTCGTTTTCGTACTACTGATCTAAATGTCAGCCACCCCCGAATTCCAATCGTAGTTTTCGGATGAGTGGGCGGATTCTCGCTCAACGCACTTGTGGGCTTGTAATGTTTTTAACATGTTATGATGCGCACCAGAAATGACTAACGTCGTGGCGCGTAAAGCTGCAAAGCTGGTTAAATAAGTTGTCCTGTTTTCACTCAGTTCAATGCTTATTTACTTGCAGTAGCCTATGTATTCTGTCCGGGTCAGTAAATCTTAAGATAGCTCAGTCGAACAAGATCATGCACCACAGCAAAATGCAGCGTGCAAGCATTAACATTCAAGCTGAGTGTTTTCCTCTCCCCACCTTTTCTGCATCTGTCAGGTGCCCCCCGAGAAATAATTGCACATTTCTTATTATTATAATAATAAGGTATATTTCTCGACATACGAGAGTCATGCGCAAGGCAAGATCAAAAGTGGGCCAAGAAGGCACAATGCAGACACGAAAATCAGAAACCAAACATACAATGCAATGTGGTTTCGCTCACAGGATCATAACAAGCAATGTGATTTCCCGAGCACGGGGTTTCGAGTTTTAAATCAAAGCTAGATAATGATTCGCAAAGATTTTCCCGTGGCTGATTACCAGTCCTGCACCGCGAGTGAAACTATGTTTGAATGCAGCAAGGTGCGTATCGCGGGCGCAAAATATGGCTGGAGGGCAGTGGCTATCACCACCTGTTGGCCGGGATACTCGATAATCAAGAGAGTTATATGGTGTAGATGAGTATCAATATGGATGTGATAACGGAATGGAGATGAGTGAAAACCAGACTGGATATCAAGAAAGGCAGTATATAACTCAAAACATCTGAAAGCACAGTCCGTTAAGCAAGGAAAGCGGCGACCATGGATGGGAATTGTGCGATCGTAATACTAATACATGAGGTTTGTTTCAAGCAATTTTGAGTTCTTAAATTTCAGCTTGGTCTAGAGATGAAGGTGGTTTTGGAAAAGAGGAAGGAGAACCGGAATCAAATGAGGCGACGGCTCAGGGATTCCCGTGGAGGACTGCTACCAGGAGCATCCGTCTATTGCCCAATTTCGCAGACCAGAATGGAGGTTGATAAAAATGATGGCCCTCAGCTTTTTTTCAAATTTCAATAGGTATTGTGAGCGTCAGTTTATATCAGATGCCAATACAAATACTCTCCTTCCTGAATTCGTTTTGCATGGTTTTGGCAGAAGAATTTTGGGAAAAAGCAAGAGGCAGCCAAAACAAAATCTTGCACATGAACGTAGGAGCTACAGTGAGGTTTGCTACAACGGTGCTAGTGGGTGTGGCTGACCGAGTGCTGGCCACCAAACCTGAAAAAGACCGTTTGAAGGTGAATGCATGAGGTGTAATCCGCCAAACTAGTCGCACCCGCACACCGCTGCAGCCGAGCTGCCCGTCCGATGTGCTCCAGCAAAAGCGGTGGATATGACCGCGCCCCGCACTTTTTTGGTAAAGCCGGCGTACTGGTAGTGTGGTGGAAGGAATTCGAGCATGGTATGGTAAGGGATACGTCGTCTTTCCAGGATCGGATAAACGCCAGAGCATGGGGTAAGTGTTTCCATCCAAACAGGACTATAAGGCCTGTAAGAGAGAAAAAAGACGTGCGCACGACCAAAACTGATACACCGGCAATCACGAAACTGGATGACTGGGTTGTGGAATGACGTTCCTTTATCGGCACCACCTCAGGCAATGCAGCTTCACCTGCGATCATTAAATTTCCCGTGATACGTTCAACCATATCATAATCCCTCACTACATCGAGCTCTATCACCACAGTTTAGATTACTTCCTCAGCATTTCACCCGGCGGGCACAAGTAACTTTATGCACCACACCTGGTATGTCCGCTTAGCCTAATTGCATGCACTTTATAATCAGCTACCTTATGCATTAAAAAACAAATTCGAAGCTACCACATGGAATCGCAATATTGCACACGCATCCCCACGAGTTCAACCCAACCGCCATATGGGACTCGTTCTAGACCGTTCTCCTCCCGGTTTCAAGCCTGTCATCCGTCTCTCACAAAATTTCAATCCATGCCAAAAGGCTCTAGGTGATAAATGCAATCCGGGCAACCGAACGACGTTATCAATGCCCAACAATACAAACCCGCTCCTAGTGAAATAATATATTTCAAGGATAATCAATCCACCGCTCGTATACAAACACAGATCGATGTCGTACAATATCAGCTGCCACATGAAGCATTCCAGATGAAGCTGTTGGAGTCCAAGCGTTTGCCTAAGTCCCCGTCACACACCTAGTGGCAAAAGAACAAACCTGCCTCTTGGTGTCCCAAACCTCAGAGCTGGAAGAACGCAGGACCCCTGCCGCATTCAGCCTTCCGATAAACGTACGCGGATTCTGAAGTCCACGTCCTTGATGCACATCTAGTGAGCGGAATAAAGTATGCGTCAGTAATTACCGATAATTCACACAAACTACCTTTGCTCTTTTGTACCAAGATTAGCTGCAGATGCATACCCAAATATTTGGACACCTCACCTCTGGAGGGTCGCTCCGACAACTTGTAACGAGCCGCAGTAGCCGCGCATTGCATTTAGGGCTATAGGATTCCATTAATTACATGGCATCATGTTATTCTGTATTTGTGTTTATAAAACCCAAATGCTTCTCTTCCCTGCATTCTCAATAGCCGATTTTACCTATGTTTATTCCATCTTTCTCCATGTCTGGAAACAAATCTTTTGGTCCTCGACATTTTTTCAGCTTAATATGCATTTTATCAACAATGGTTCCCGGTTCATTTTATCCTATCGTGGTTCATCACTTTCACGTCAACTTGTTCCTTCTTGTTTTCACTGTTCACTGCGAAAATCTCTCGAAGCGTCTTGCCTACCATGCATGCTGTTAGATCACAGCCATAAATTATTTCAATTTCTGAAACTTCTCCGCAATTTTCAGTCAGTTCCTTATCATGTCGTTGCATTACGTAAGACCAAATGTGGTTTTCCTTCTTCAATATAAGTCTCCCTTTATCACGGAAACCGAGTTCCATGCCTTCTGCTTTGCGCCATTGCTCTGGCGTTCCTGTCGTTTGAATGCGATCCAATTTTTCTTTAGTTTTTCTTGAATGACCATTAGTCCTTGCTCATGCTAACCCAGATGGGATCCAGGTTTTCGTTTACAACTTGGTTGTTTCAGGCGTGCGTATTGCTGCTGACATTTGACCCTACTGCTTACTTATTTCTGGTTGTCACATTTTGATTTTGATGTGGCGCGGGCATCTAGAAGTCTGAGAAATTTTCATATTATTACAGCTATTAGTCTTGATTGCATCGAACGCCGCGAGTTACCGCGTTTAGGTCTTTTATGACTTTTACGTGTCATTAATGCTCGTGACCACCGCTTCCATGAAACTCTCGCTAGAAACCCGCTGCCATGTACTCTTCAAAATAAGAAGCCCAAAAGTAATTTACTGGCAACAAAGACGTCTGTCGAAAAAATGGATTTATTTTTAAATATTTGTCATTAGGGAAGGAACTTTCACAAAATTTGAGCATTATATCATCATCATTTGTCGCATTTAGAAAGAAGTATGTAAATTGCTTGCCGCATTGCTACCTATTCATTTGTGTTACCCATACATACCGGAAAAACAAAACCACTAAATTTGTCTCAGTGTTTGAGAGCACGGTATTGGCTCTTTTAGGTTCATCGTGAAAGACCTAATGTATTTCATTACTCATATCACCACCTGAAAAATATACCCCAGAAATAAATGCTACACTATTGATTTCTTAATTTCACTCAATGACCATCCACGCAGATATTTCTGCCTAGGCACTGCCATTTACTTTTAGACATAATTTTCAACCTCCGGCAATATGAAAATCCTCTGAAATGCAGACCTTAGTGCATTTTCGTTGGTTCCTTCAATGCAATTTTCTTTTTTTCATCAAAATCTACCAGGCAAGCACCCTTGTTTTTCCCACTCTAGTTTCAAGCTAGAGTCTGGAATTAGTACGTCCAGTTCCACGTCGGATACAACCAATTGCTCTTCTATCTTTACGATGAGTTCTTTCTTTCAGCAATCTAGTTTTGGTTCCATAAAACCGTGCTGCAGTTTTTATGAGTACGGAGTTTCCGGGGTACACCTTTGAAATTCTCACCTCCCAATGAAAACCAATGCCGCCGCGAAAATCCATGATCCGCCCTGTTTTACCATTTTATTTTGTTTCTTACTTCTCTTCATGCTATATTCTTTAACGCATTAGTTTTGATGAATGTGAACTAATCTCATTGGACAAAACTTGGACTAAATCTCAAACCCCGGCTTCTTCACTCTTCACCGAAACCCTCCCTTAGTTCTGCTCTATCTTCCTGACGCCTCCATAAGACTCAGTAAACCTTGACACGGTTCGCTCTGTTCCGTCCCTGAAAGAATCCATCATGCATGCCTACTTTCCTCACGGCTTCTGGGTTTCCATCTGCTTGATTCTCTGGGATTCTCCATGAACCATCAATTTTGCAACATGAGTGCAGTCAGATCCTGGTGCCTCCCTGTCCCTTATTTCTCTTTCCGCAATTATGCCAGCTGCAGTTGTTCATCGACCGATCCCCTCAAGTATAGGATCATTTTCCTTCTTTTCACGTGCGTAAATAATAAGCACCCTGGAGCGTCCTGCCCACCTATCTACAAGGACCCAAATATTTAGATTCACTAAGAGCACCGGCCGCCACCACAATACTTCACTTTGAGGTATGCCTATTTGCAACTTCCTTTATTATGAGCTGCTAGCATGGTTGAAACTTCCTAATTCACAACTGGAAGAAGGGCTGGACTGCTGCCGGCTCCTATTTCCGGGCGTTTAATTGGCACTTTGATGTCACAAAGCACCCCATACCCCGGATTCCGCGGTTTCGACTGGCCTGGGCCTATCCACCCCTGGAAACAAAATGTTTTTCTGGCTCTAAACACACCATAGCCGCCGTAACGCCTCTCACTTCCGTTTGCAGCGGCATTACCAAAATAGTGCGGGAAGCGCTTAGATATACCACCTTGGTCGCTGCGCATCTGATTAGCAACTTAGATGCAGCGGTATGCATGTGCATCTAAGTTGACGGGTCCCATCTCCTGCGTTCACCCAAACCTAACCGTATTGGCTACCTCTTGGTTCCTCCGAAAGTTCCTTTCAACCAAACTTCACAAGGCAAAGCTTCGTCAGAAATTTTTGTCCGTTTGTGATGCAAACTAGGGCTTTCAATAATAAGATACGTCGTCACTCATAAAAGCTTATTGTGATCTGATAACTTGGCAAAACACTTTTGTTTCTGTGAACTTCCCCTCAAACGAGTGCACCTGCAGTTTTTCCAGGAGTAATCACAACAAAACAAATAATCGAGTAAGCTTACATTATTATTCTATTCATACCTGTTGCTGCCACTGCCAGTTGTCCCAGCCATCATTACCACAATATCCCGCATTTCATTATGTGATTTTCCGTTAAAGATAATGTTTATCAGATTATACATCTCCCCAGATTCTGAACACAGGTTCTACTTTCCCTGTATTTGTGCTTCTCCTCTGGTTATGAAAGGGAAATCAGCCACTATACCATGGAAAATCCGTGATGTGCATCTTAACCCTCCGGCTTGAGCGCCGAAATGTCCCTTAAAAACCACCTAGGAATTCTAGGAAATTACAAATGAAAAGCTTAGGACCGACGCGCGTTTCTGGGAGGGTTTAATGAAGAACGGATAGCGGACTTAGAACCACCCTGGCAAATGAACAGACACAACATCCATCAGCATCGAGGTAACGCCAATATATTTGACCCCTTTCCGATTTCGGACTATCCATACCCAACGTGCTCGCAAGGACACTGATTTTGGTCGTCATCTAACTTCTGCCGGAGGCAATCACCCCACCTCCTGTGCTCTTTAGTTTTGACTGGTTTCCTGAAGGTTGATGCGGCCACTGTTTAGCTGGCTCAGCGTTCCATGTTTCGTTGCATTCTACTCCCCTTCGTCGCTCATCTCGGCCGACTGTAGACGTTCCTTTCGTTTGCATTGACTTATGGCTGTCAAAACAAGCAAGTGCATGTTGAACCAGATCAAGCAAACAGAATCCTCCATGTTTCCTTGAAAGACGAGACGGATGCCTTCTATCTACTCCCTCTTAAGGTGCGTTCATTTTTTATGCTGCTTTTTGTCCTATATTTGGCCAACGCATGGCTGGATAGTGACTGCAGCTCACTGTCCAAGGTATGATTTCTGTGCTCAAATTCTATATTTTGGGCAGCAGGGCATAACATCCGGAGAAATCTTTTATTCTCTTCGGTTTCGCGTCAAACAGGTTATGCGTTGTCCGGAGGATTCCATGTGTTAC
Source organism: Fasciolopsis buskii (assembly GCA_008360955.1). Taxonomy (NCBI): domain Eukaryota; kingdom Metazoa; phylum Platyhelminthes; class Trematoda; order Plagiorchiida; family Fasciolidae; genus Fasciolopsis; species Fasciolopsis buskii. The sequence continues at coordinate 107,219 of LUCM01000138.1, forward strand.
CCAGAACATGGAATGTTCACTTTTATGGAAATCGGGATGGCGCGTTTGGTCTTTGCAATCTAAATGCAGTCCCCCCGACTGATGAATAAGATGCAGAAGGGTGAACCAGATTGACGCGTCCCACGTAAATTAGGCGTGATACATGGAAAAAAGCTTCGGAGGAAACGAATACTGCTATCTGAAAGGAGCTGGGGACATTGCTCAAGCTTGAGGTAGCAGAGAAGGAACGTTTTGAAAGCACCCAGGAGAAAGCTTCAATTAATTTTGACAAAATTAAAAAGGAATCAGAATGCATTATAATTATGAAAATAGGGGGCAACTATAAATGGTATGCAGGAACAAAAGAGAAGATAAAGTGAGAGAGCGTTTGAAGTCGTTGAAAGGCAAAAATTCTCCGTCAATATTCTGTGTTTGCTTGTTTATTGGGCACCGATGGATTGGCTATGACGCGTCACCAGCAGCACCCAAATGAAAACGATAGTAGATGTTATGCGGATGGAACTCAAGAAGATAAACATGAACAAACCTAGAATCCGGACGCAAATAAGCGCGGTTTCTTGAAGCATGCAGACACCAAAATTAAAGCTGAGGGCATATAAAAATAAAATAATAGTTATAGTATGGCGCAGTTCTCGATTTGCCAAAAGCATGCGTAAGACAACGGTTCTTTGCCCTGCTGTATATTAGTGCATGCCATGTTTTGGAGTTCACTCGCAGCCCATTCTCGTATCAATGGTCTCCTCTATCAACCAGACCTGATGATCGAAGAGTTGCTTGATGACGACAAAGTTCCCCAAAAATGCTGCGAACGAGATCGTAGGGTGATCGATCATTTATGTCGTGCAGAAAATATGGATTTCATGATAAATGTGATCAGCAACCCACATAATTCCGACGACTTTGACAAATCGTTGTATCGATACTCGAGTCTGGTCTGCGAGATTCTCACCTATACTATACCAAGTGTGCTGGATTTGATTGTTGGTTCTGCGGAAGGGTTGTCGTCGTCGGAGAAGACGGAGGATGGAAGATACCTGGAACAGTAGCAGAATGGAAGTGGACGATTCTGTCAACAAATCGACAACGAAGCATCCCAGTGCACAAAGTGCTTTATCCTGCAGTGACGTGAGCATCAAAGCTCCAGAGGCTGCTGCAGGTTCGACTGTCACAGGCAATGAGTTCAGAAAACCAGAAGGCACAAATTCAGTCTTACCAAACGAATACAAGAATGCTGATTCCCGACCACACTTAGATCGTCTACATCGTGCCGTTCAACCGGATGTAGCACTGAATCCCCTAACTGCAAGCTTTTTATTACGTGTTCTTGTACATTTGGCCGTGAATAGAAGTCAGACTTTCATCCCTTACATGCGTAAATTTCCTAATTTGCTCGACAACATCGTGACACGCTTTGAGCTAACCGCAATGACTGACTTGTTAATCCAGTTAGCTCAACAAGAACAGTGCGCCCGCACACTGTTTGAGTGGTTCGTGGGAAGCAACCTGGTACCTCGGCTAATTGATTGCTTTGTGCCGCCCAATTCATGGGAGGTTCACGAATCTGCTGCACACTGTCTCATTTAGCTGATCGTTATTCTACGCAGTTATCTAGTGAACAGTGGTCATTCAGGTCCGAACGCAGATCCCACCTCAACCGATTTCGATTCCGGTTTGCCGGCCGACAATTCATACGCGATACTCATTAGCGTGGATGACGCCTCGCTCGCAGCAGCCGCTCGTCTCCTAGACATTCTTGAAAGTGAGGAGACAATGTCGGCATTATTAGCAAGTCTGACAGAGAATGACCAGACTACCACTTCGATTGTTGTCAACTCCATCGAGGTGCTTGTCACAGTTCTGGACAAACGAAGACCTGAGACCGGTTTTGCTCTTTTGCTGGCGGCCTATTAAGCGGGATGAAACTAGAAATGTGGCTTGGGGACAATTTATGCAATCCGTCCAATTTGTTTCGTCCAACGCCATTTAGTGGTTCTGCTGCTCCTCTCGGTCCGTCTGCATCTGCTACCGTTCCTGCTGCCGGTGGCGATGCATCCGTCGTCAACTCCACTTCATCTGGTGGGGATTCTCGATCCGCGGCAAATAGAACTGATCGGCCCGAATCGATCGAAAAACTTCGAATCTCCCGGGCTAAGATCAATTTGGCCCGTGCATGTCGATCTCGACTACTTCGAAATTCGCATGGGCAACATTACAATCGGATAAACGCTGCTGCCGGTCTCTTCAATCCTCCTCTTGGTCGCTGTCGATTGAGTGTTGCTCAGTTTCCCGCTTTGTTAGCTGCACTTCCTTTGCACACGGGGTTCGAAGAGGCTGTGATTGCTGACGGTGCAATCAAAATGCTCATGAACCATTTTGAAATGTATCCCCTGAATACATTGCTTCATCAAGCGGTGCGCGATTTCATCATGGCCTTGTTCCCTCGTGCTCATGTAATTGAGAAATCGGCTTTCTCGAATCAGGCGGGGGATGAGGGCAAATTAGACTTCGGAAACGACTCTATCGGCCTATTGCACAACTTCACGTCAACTTCCAGTAGTGCCTTGACAGTAAGCACCAAACCCCCACTACTAACTCGGATCCGATCACTGATTCAATGGAAATAGACAACTCAGAATTGAAAACCACGGGGCAGGCCAACTCGGAACCAATCAGTACAGTTTTGAATGAAGCGTTCCGCACAATTCTGCATGATCATCTGATCACCGAATGGTGCCTTCGTTTTTCTCCTATACTGCGAGATCGGTCCTCGTCGGATCCGGATGTCGACTTAGCCGCAGTTCAAGAATCTAAGCGACATCCCAAACCAGGCTACTCAGGTCATTTGTGGCAATTAGCCAATGTTATTCAGGACGCTCGAACTGAACCTCGCGGTGAATGGGTCAATGGGCTGATGCAAGGTCTGGACTCAACCTCTTTGAATTCATGGGATGAATTCGTACAGGGTGATTTAGCGACGATCGATAGAGAACAAACGATAGCTTCTTGCGGAAATTTGTATTCCGGAAAAATATCGTTGTTCTTAGCTCTTTTGGCGTCGCTAAAATCACAGCAGCCGGGCGATGGCAACGGACCGAATGCGGATCAGTTCTTCCCGAAACTTACCAATCGAGGGAACAACGATTTGGCTGCCGGAAACGGAGATGATGATGACGACGATGATGACAATGATGATGACGACTGTGTGGTGGACGATGACGAGGAGGAGGAAGATAACAGTCGCACTGGGAAAGGAACTAATACGAAGACCTCGATTGGCAAATTACTCGGTATTCGACGCAAGAAGCGCAGAGGAGAGTCAAAATCGTTATCTTGATTTCTTCAATCAAATATGTGGATGGGTGCGTCGGAAGAAGGCAAACTAACCAATGATAAATCCCGACTCGAATCAGAAGCACTGCAATCTATTGAACCCACGAATCAGAGTTTGGTTAACTCAGGTCGGAAGGGTTCCATCCTAGACCCGTCCAAGCTCTCCCGGATCCGAGGAACCAGTTTAGACAGTGATGAAGATGACAAGGACAGTTCCTTCCCAAATAAACTGAACCAAGGCCGGATAGGTGGTAAACAGACCAAGTCACCGGGAGGCGGTACTAAAGACGACGACGACGATGATGAAGACGATGATGACGATGATGACGAGGAGGAAAATTTAAAATCACCTATGGTTATTCGACAACAGTGATCTTCTGCCGGGAAGCCGGCATCAATTATACTTTGCCCTAAGGTTTTTAGAGGAGCTGGTGAGCGCGGAATCCTATACAGTTTGGGTAGCGAAGTTACATTGACGACTGTAAAAAATTTTCTTAACACTCTCACGGCAAGCTTCTCGTCCGCAAACGTCGATTCTGATCCGTGGGCATCTGCATCCCCAGCTCAAGGGACCACCACCACATCCGATTCGGACGGATGGGCTTGTTTCGACAGGGCTCCTATCGAGCCAAATCAGAGTGCCTTCGGTGAAGCCAATCAAACAGAATCTTGGCCTTCGAGCATTGTTAATGACGGGCATGCAACCGAATCCAAATCCAGTCCATCCCCATTGAACGGCACGTCCAAGACGAATGCGAAATCGTCATCAATAAATGAATCCGCCTCCTCTCCTCCTCTCACTCTTGCCTCGGTTTAGTCGCCTGCAGTCGCTTCAGGAGGCCTTCCAAAGCCTGCTTCTTCCTAACAATGGTTATCGGCAAACCTGTTTCGTCCTACTCATCCACCCACTGGTTCATATATTTCTCAAACGTAGCACTACATATAGTCCTTTGAGTGCATATGCGTGTGCGTGTACACCTACGTTGACCATATGCCGCTGTACTCTCTCCATCCCCTTTTCGCAAACACACACAATTTTACTTCCCATTTATGTTCTCTCTCCGTTAATTCCCTCCCCAGCTACTCTGTTTCATTTCAAAACTCCAGTATCCGAACACGAAGACTGGGACGCATGACGTCGTATTGCCTTGTGCTCGGGCAGACAATTTCCGTGTATTTCTACAGTGCTCTCTTGCCATTTGCTAGCCGACCCTCGGTGGTTTAAGGCGTACCCAAACGTTCATCCATATTCCCACATTATCTCATTCTCTCTTCCTGTCTGCCTTAGTTATTGCCTTTTCATCACCACATACATGATTGAAGTTACCTCGTTTATTACCCATTCGTTCTCGTTCTTCGCGGGCTGCCGTTTCGTAATCTGCCATTGCCGTTGTTGTTTCTTTCTATTTCTAATGGCCGCTGCCCTTGTTTTGCTATCACTTCCTCCAAATCGCATTCCAAGTCAGGTGTGGTCGAACATACAGGCAGACCATCACCACCACATCTCATTTCGCTCATCGTTCATTCTCCTGGCACTTGCTTTCTCTGACTACGACGAGTGTACGTAAGCAATACTTGATCCTAATCCACTTATCTCCAACCCGTTTCTCTTCCTCCATTGCTATTCTGTTAATCCTTTAGTTACTAACGACGCAGTCCCATCCACACCGTCGCCCCCATCTCTCCTGTTCAGTGCCACTTTGATTCCTTCTTTTGTTTGGAGAATTCTTGACAATATCTTGCTTCTTTCTTTTCTGTTCCTCTTTGTGTTGTTATTAGGGTTATATATCTGTGTTGTTCACTTTCAGCCTTTCGACATCGTACCCGATATTCACTGTCGTACTCGTCAGTCGATGATCTCTCCTATATTTTATCGACTGAGTATAAACGCAGCCCCAAACTCAGTTGGAATCCTCTCAACCACGGCATTGCCACACGTCCAAAACTTGCATTCAAACAACGCTCCCTACTGACAACATTTTGCCTGCGATCGGTTTTTGACGTTTTATTATGAGTCAGTTGTTTTTCCCGTTTAAACCCCTGGGTGATTCAGCACATAATTTCCTCACGTATTAACTTCATGGAGAAGGAACTTAAAGTGTTTGCAAAGCTTTTCAGGACTGAACCGCTTGAATTTTATTTCCTCCGTCGAAAACACCGCCATAGTTGTTCGGATCCGGCCCGTATTCTCCGCAACTTCTCTCTGTGCATCCTTCCATGTGGCTCGTATTGTCCATTTTCATGTAACCATTGAGCTTTTATTCAGATAAATCACAACAAGTCGTCCACTGCTGTTCAGCTAAGTCGCTGGAACACGGAAGAAGCTTGAGGATTCCCAGCGCCATCACTATTATCGGCATCAGAACTATTCTGTTCCGGATATTGTCGTGTTTCCTAAATGAACTGATTAGCCAATTGCTTCAGCTTAGAGAACAATCTCTTCAGGTACTTTTTCATCTCATGCCCTCTTTGCCACATTTCTATCCGCTCTGTCTGCATCTGGCGGTTCTATTCTAGCAATACTCCCTCCCGTCGACCTTACTGCACACACATCAGTAGCCCATTGATAAATCAAACCAATCACATTGACAAGGTTTGATGTTTTCTCGTTCCAATTCATGCATTCAAATTTGTTATTGAGGACACTACCACCATTTGCGCATGTGTATTGTTCTCTCTTTGTCTCGCACTCCTGTTGTCTGCGTGGGTTCATTCCGTTGCTTATACGGATCGGTTTCGACAACTGAGGCATGCTGGTTCGTTTTCTATTATCGTGCTTCATAGTTCCGAGGGTTTTGTACCGCCTTGCACAAGTCTAGTCGAACACTCCAAATCGATGTGTAGGTACCTTCGACTTGAGTACGGCGTTTAGTTAAAACGGCCGAAAACAATCTACCGTGGTCTCTTATCTCAGCCGTGATGTGACATATGAAACTATAAACTTCATTTACAAATCATACAGGAAAGATAGAGAGGAAACGTGAATAATGGAAATCAGAAATGGAGTTAAATGCTACTTTGGATTAATCGGGAGGCGCGGTCAGAACTTTCAAAGCAATGCGCAGTGCACAAGTATGCGAGACAAAATAAAAATTGGATAAACTTCCTTTCAAGATTTTACATGGTACTCTGGAATTGTTTGTGAGCAACGGACCGCGAGTCATTTCGTGCGCGTCGCTGGCGCAACACTTGAGAGGGCTCGATGGCGGATGTCGAGATGTGGCCGGAGACGCAAACTATAAGAGTGAACGTGATGAACAGAAAAGTAAACCTCAGGAGATGAAGATCAGTGGGGGTTAGATAATTCGACGAAAATTAGCCAAAACCAAGAGTAACTTTGTGCAAGGTGAATAAGAAAGTCGCACATAACAAAAATAAATGGCCGATGAAATGCTGAGGAAGACAGGGGAATACCACCAAGTCCGCCGAACGATCCGGAGAACAAGATTCTGTGAAACGTTTTGCAAAGGTAGAATATGGAACTCTCAGACCTGCGATTTCATCCCTATGCGGCTGGCGGTAAACTGGACTGAGAGTTATAATGGGGAAGGAAAATTTTGTGTAAGAAGTAAAATGTTTTTCACTGAACTCGTCAAGGATTTCTTCTGGGCCGTTGTTTTTGTTATCGTAGTTTTTGATCTTACGCGTTGGGAATTTGAAGGGGCGCACAAGGCATTCCAGTGGCAATAGTAACGGTGTTTTTGACCAATCTTGAAGAACCACTTGAATTGGAGTATCCGAGGGGATCAGCGACGCGGCTTGGGTTGAATGGACCAGTAATCGAGCGCCAGGTCTAGCTAGCAGCGTCCTATCAGGAGCGGGGAGCTAGCAGATTTGCAGTTGCCCTTACGGAAACAGAACTGGTACCAGCGCGTGTAGCATGTGTGCAAAGTCTGAAACATAAGGGAGAGACGCAGTCTGGCTTGGTTGCCAGCTTGGGTTTACCGCGATCCACGAACGGTGAAGAAATAGAGACATCATCCGACCTAAGGTTGGTCGTGTGAATGAAACATTAGGCCAAGAAGTAAAGAAGCAAGATGAGAGATAGGATTCATGCGAGAGGGTAGAGAGTTAGGGTGAGTTGGCCCTAAACCGACTGTCGGAGGGTTTATTGATGATACCCCAAACTTCTGTCCTGGCTAATAGTAAAGTACTTATGTGGTAGGGTGGCCAGTGTCTCGCTGGGATCAGGTTGCCATTATGATGCTGAGTAATTTAGCTGCAAACAGTTGGCAAATACTCCGGAGTGCTAGGTTGACCTTCTACTATTTTTCATGGTCAGAATACTTCGCAATGGTGACTAAATACAGAGAATAGCACTGTTGAAAGAAAATTTTGGAGGCTGATGTGTTGAGGATAGGATAAAATGTTGGACTACGGCATAGCTCAGTCTATTTCGGTTGATTCATTTTGCTTTCTTTCTTAATGTAGCAGCAGAACGGATGTTTGTATCTCTAAGTCGTTGATGTTAGTAGTCTTAAGTAGGAAGCCTGTGCAACTCGGCACAGATTTGGACAGCTAATGTGATTTGAGCCCAAATTCCAGATGATCTTCGAAAGCTTGGTCTGAACTAATATTGGCTGAGAAATGAAGATACTTTGAAATATTTGGACAATGTAATCCTGAATTATGTTAGACTCTGACAGGACCGTTTATGATCCAGCAATCTACTCCATAATTTGGAGTAAACAATTTTAAAAACCTTGGCCTAAAAGACGCTTTGAAAGGTGGTATTCCAAGGGAAAGCTGATTCGTGATGGGGCGAGAACACTCATTAGTGAATCACACGGGGGCTCCAGCCGTGTGTGCTGGCGACCTTAAGAGCTTAAAAATGACTACAAAGTTAAGTTTGACACGACATAACCAAAGGGGTAATGTTTTAGCAATTCGCATCGTTCTCCGTAACTGAGGCTTGATGTTGGACCGGGAAGTTTCTTTCTGAATGCCCGCTGCACTTTTTCTATTCCAACGCGATCAACTCTGAGCGCCTTCGAGAAAATTATCAGGCAGTACTCCAGGTGCGGTTTACAATGTGATTTATATAGTATCAGTTTACATCTTATAATGTGGAATGTTCTACCAATGAGGCCATTAGTCCTGTTTGCGTTTGCAATTTGGCAAATAGGTTGCTCGTAGAAGTTGAACTAGGAGGAGCATTGCAAGCCTAGATCTTTTAAACACTGAGTGTTTAGAATTGGAAGATCGTTTTTAAAGAGCCCATCCGAGGGAACTTGACACTTTCAAGCAAGAACAGCGCTTTTAGTGACAGACTTGCATCGCTCATTGCCCACACCACTCTAATAAGTTTAAGTCCCATGATAGTGGCTATGGTTTGGGGTAAGGAAAATGGCTGGAAGGGACAGATTATCCTGATGTCATCGGCGAATGAGAATGTTTTGCCGTGGCATTTCGCTCGAAAAATTCGTTCAAGCAGAGTTAGAATAGTAAGGGGCCGAGGGCACTACCTTGTATTACATTAGTTTTGATTGTTTTGGTTGGAATAGGGGTCCGTTGGTACTGAGTACTTGGGATTCTTCAGAGAAGCAGAAGGCTGACCAACAGTATGGCGGTTTTGCCAAGCCATACGAATTGATTTTTAGTACCAATCGTTCATGGGGCACACAATCAAACGCCTTGGTCATGTCAAGGAAGATCATTATAATGGCCTTTTTCTTATCGACATTTAAAGTGTAGTTATCAAAAAAGCAAAGTAGCGTGAGGTACAAGATCTGCGATTACGAAAACTCTGTTGGAATTCACCAATTAAGTCGTCGGTCGGGAGAAAGTCGATTAGCCGGTGCTTGCCAGTTCTATCCATGAATCTGGCCAGGATGGGTGTTGGCTTATTGGAAGGTGGTTTTGTGTCGTTCGGTGATCCATTGTTGTGGAGAGGAACGATGGTGGACACTTTCCACTGAAGGGAAAATACCCCAGTTGATAGAAATGTAGTAAACAGATTTAACAATAAGTGCAGTATCGGGATTGCCGAAGCGAACTAGGGCAGGATGAACACTGTCTGAGCCAGGTCGGTAAGATGGTTTGATGACAGTGAAGGACTTTTCTAATTTCCCCGTGCTAAATACGATGGACGAAAGTGTTTGGTCTGTTTGCTGAGTAACGTAGTAGCGATGTTGGTAATGAGGTACAAGTGTGAGTCAATAGCCTCGGAAATTTCCTTCGGATCATCAAGCTGCTGGCTGTTGCTCATGATGCACATAGGTGTACTTGATTCATTGCGCATTTGGGCCGGGATTCAATTGCCGAAGAACGGTTTGTTTCTGCTTGCAAAGTTGGTCTTTAGAGGCGGCACATAGATTGCTTTGAAGTCGATTTAGCTTCAGTAATATGGCGAAGTCTAAGGTTTGCGAGTAGATATTGTGCAGTTTAATAATCTTTTCGTACTGGTAGATTTTACTTATTTGTTTTGTTCGGGGTTGAGCTGTGTGAGGGGTAATGTTAATATTGAGGTATAAGTTTGTATATAAGACGTCGGCAACTTCCTGAAAGCCAGGTGAGAGGAAAACATCAGAGCGGTCAGGGTTCCGTAGAGCGGTATTCAAACCAGACCAGCTTGATAAGTTGTAATAGACGCTCACAGAATTGGTAGTGGTTGCAGATGTTTGGGTTCTGGAACGACGTAGGGGTCAATATTAGAGAGATCATGGATGAATACGAGGTCAAAGACGTCATCCCTCTGGTGGGGTTAGCTACATGCTGCGCCTATCCTCCGAATTGGGTTTCACGAACGAAATTAAGGAACTGCGCCGGGCCAGTCTTGGTAGACCAGCAGATCTTAGGTACATTAAAGTCGCCTGCTATAAGTTCCTCTTCTCCATGGATGGATGCAACGTACTCCAACGCTTTGATGATTTCAGGTAACTCAAAGTTCTATGACGATGGAAGTCGGCAAGCACATCCAACGTGTACTGGTGAAATATGCATTCCGACAAAGAACAACAAAATTTTAGGCAAAATGTCTGACATTGGGTGTCGGAGGAGGGAACCGGAGAATTCTTGCTTAGCGTATGCCAGGCAACCACCTCCACGCCGATTAGTTTGGTGCGTTAGAAAGGAATTGTAGTCACTCAGAAATATTTGGTTTAGGAGTTTATAACTCGTCAACCACGTTCCAGTAACTAGAGCGCCATCTTAGGGTTGATTTTGTACCAAACGTCTCAGGGTGCTAATTTTGCTTAGGAGGGATCGCGCTTTAAGTATAATCGGAGACACTTCGGATGTACAGTCAATGCCGAATGGTTTAGTAGGGTCGCTAACAGTTATGAGTGGGATCTGGTGAGCCGAGGCGGAACAGGAAACAGGCGGTTGATTTACATTTGGCCTACTGGGCCCGAAATAAACATCGTGGAGAACATTCGGAATCTTTAGAGGTTGAACATTTGTAGAGAGGCATGGCGAATATTTGGAGGCCGTTTTTGATTTATTATGGGATGGAACGATACAGACTTTGGGACAAGCAGCCTTGAAGGTCATTGATGGCATGTTGTTATATGAATGACTGCGTTCTTAGTGCCAATCCGTTGTGGCCATCCTTGAGACAATTGGGCGAAGGATCCAAGTATCGTTCAAGAAAATACGGGTCGTGAAGAGGCAGATTCTCATAGCAGAGGAAACCGTGTTTTGGAATGACATTGGCGGGTGCCAATACAACACTTGAAAGGACCGGGCTGGTGGGGAGAACCTCTCAGGCAAAAGAATGCTTGTGAGTGGTGAAGAGTAGTTGTGGGCAACGTAGTAGCCAGTAGAAGGATGGTGGGTTAAGACAGTGGGTGGGATTTCAAGAGCCCTGGGGTGGAAAGTTTGTGTACAGGGGGATTTGTAGCTGCCTGAAACAACGGAGGTGATTGAAGACTCATGAGGGGCGGCTGTTTTGTGTTCTTTGGGCTAATGAGTGTGTTGCAAACAGTAGGTTAAAAGTAACACTCGTGAGTTTGGGTACGGTGGTTAGGGTATGGAGAGTATGAGCCATAGTAAACAGTCGGCGGCCCAGGGGGGCGGATGTTAGATATGGTACTTGAGGAGTGTTTGGGGTGGCATATATCGAACTGTCAAGAGTCACCAGTTAGTCGCCCGTTTGAAATCGCCTGGAAGGCAGATGCAAAGACGTTTCCTTCGGATTTTGTAGTGGTGGATTCAAGGATCTATCTCTTTTTGAATGGCCAGTTAGTTGAAAGAAAGAGTGGCAGCCGTACCGCTGTGTTTTGGCAGCCTGATATATCAACAATGATAGTGGGACAAGCAGTATGCATCTCTTTTGCGCAGTTTAAATGTTTCCAGCAGTAGAGCGCTTGGAACGTCGAATGCCAGAGCATTTTTATCAGCAACGGCGCTTTTGCGAGGCTCTGTAGCTATGGAATCTAAATAACGGCATTTTATGTTTTACTTCTAGTATCCAAAAGCTGAGAATCAGCGATACTCATGACACAACATCTTTCAGTGACTGAACCTGATTTTGCAGAGCGGGGGTCTATCTTTCAAGGACAGTGGCCCTCCTGCTGGCTGTCGCACGCGTCATCGAGGGCCACCGAGCAGGAGGAAAACCCATGAAGGACCGTATCGCCTGAATTGCCACTTGTCGCAGCTGCACGTGAAGTTCGTTCCTTGTGCGGATCTTGGGATGAATGCTGAGTAGTTGCATTATTTTATGTCGATTTACTTCCCTTACGACGTCAAGCCGGATGGTGTGCAACAGGTAGCTATAAGTCGAAAAGGCGAGGCATACTCGTCGAGCAATAATTAGCTCACTTTATTTTCCGAACTTGAGTATCTAGAAGCGGAAAAGTTATTTTCTAAATGCCCCTTATTAGGACAAAGTTTTTGCTGCACACATTTTGCTTAAACAAAATGGTCCGACCGCAAACTAGCTGGCCAAATGCGACCTACTACAGGTAAAAACCGATAAAAAGGATACCTACAGTAGAAAATATGACATTGATGAAAAGGACAAAAAGGCCTGATTCACAAGATGCGCCTGCAGAGATGGATGGCTTTTTAACTTTCAGAAACGTGCAGATAGACCAATGATCAAACAGACAAACGAGCTTGTCTAATGTAAGAAACAAATGAACAAACGGAATTTGTGCTAGTAATTATAAAATGGTCTCAGTTAAGGTCAAACCAAAGTTGCGAACGTGACTGTGCAAGTTCAGACCAAACAACAGCAAAATGGCTAGTCGGCGAGTAATTCAATGTTTATTGCTCAGAAAAATTAGGTCGATTTTTCTGCCTAGGGAAATGGCTCCAATTCTGCGCATATCAGAATGACACTAATAGAGGGGACGGTATTAAATGGGTCTTCGCTTGTCTGTCAAATGGATCCTTTCCTCTCTGTTTGGGAGATGAAAATTGGGGTCAATCCAGCAGACTAGATGGAAGGCAGCTGCTTCAAACAAAAGAGAAGGCTCCTGAGGTTACAATTTGCGGCACCCATCCAGCTACACAAACCGTTATGCAATTTACACTTAGAAAACCGGAAATCCACATGGGCACCTGTCTTCAAAAGGTAAGCGAGTTGCCTCAAGATTATCAAAAGATTAGCACGGAGGTGGCTGTGGGACGGAAAAGCAATTCGTATGCAGAACTTGAACCTGCTCTCAGCGGGTAATCTAAAGTTTAGGGTTAATTAGATGGAAACTCCCCGTGTTATAAGGTGTTTATTAAAGGTGGTTTTTGATGGAAAGTTGAGGCAGCATGCTGAAGATAGATCGCAAAGAAATTATCCAAATTTTTAGCAAATCCCCTCTAGATGAAATGCAGCTTGCAAATGTCTGCAGTGTTTCAGTCGGGGCTTGCAACCAGCCTTCAGCAGAGTCCTGAATAGTGAAAGTATGAATGAGTTTGAAGAACTGGTGGTTAAATTTAGGTATGAACCATTCCCCGTGTTATGGAGTTAGTGCTCAGGGAATTGCAACAAAGGCTTCGAAGATAGAAACACTTGTTAGCTGTGATATTAGACAATGGAAAGCAAAAGTTGTTTTTTCTCTTATCTGAATGTAAGGATAAGTCCTCATTCCTTTCTTATTATATCAGGTGCCGACTCTACTGCAAGCCATAACGGAAATGGGAGGTCACGCTTGCAGTAAGGCTCACTAAATCTTGCGGGTACCGTCGAACGAACTCCGGCGGCTTGAGTGGTCGTTGGAGTCATCGATCTCCGCGCAAACTGACTTGAACTCCAGTTAACTTTGTGAACGTGGAAGGAGACCGAGAAGTTAGGTACAAATATTCTGACGTTTTCCCATGTCAGAAACCGAACTTTGCCCTGTAGGTGGAGAAATCTGGAAATCAGGGTGCTGTATGTGACTTATGGTTCCACCCAAATTGAGGCTGTTTCAATACTTATATCCCCATGCCTTTTACGACGAACCGAAATAGGTCTGCCCTGCTTGTGTGCAACGCTGCCAGGTTTTCCTAAACAACAGTTAACAAGAAATTGAGGACGACCATTCTAACCAGGTAATCTCAACCGGAGGTGGCTGCAGGTTTTTCCAGCATGAGACAAACTTGGGTTCATTTAACCTAAGCTTCCAGATTTTGAGGAGAGGGGACAATTCGAAGGGTAACTGTAAATGCGCCAGAGCTGCGTCAGAGAATGGATCAAAGGCTGGACTCATGCAGTTTGATGCTCATTGCACGTCTCAGCAAAGTAACGAGGTCCAGGGGTCCGAGATATGGCATATCCACGAACGACGCCACACCGGAAAAACCCGGTCACAGGGGAGTAAAATAAGCCATGTTCTGGGGCAGTTGTTTAGGAGAAACGAAAATCACGCCAGACGTATTTTGACCCTCTGAGTCAGGTGGAGATATGAGCGCGCCATCTAGTGTAATAATAATAATAATAATACTGTATAATTCTCGATTTGCGAGAGGCATGCGCATGGCAAGATCAAATTTTTACAAGGATGATGCACAGGAAATGTAGATGATAGAAGTGGAATGTGATAAGATTGTGGGAGCAATAATGAGTTTTTCAGAGGCTCACTGGAAGGCTAAATGAGATGCTGCAAAGCAATAGGGGAATTACAAGTATGCCATTGAAAAGCAAAAAAGTAGAAAACTCAATTTTTAAGGCCGAGAAATAGTTTTCTGGGACTGTTTGCAAGTCGCGGACAACGAGTCATTTCGTGTTTAAGTGCACTAAATGTGCTCACTGCTGGCACACAACATGGACGGAGCCCGACGGTGGATATTGATATATGGCTAGAGACACCAAACGTCGGAAGCGTTACGTAATGGACGGAAACGTGAAGCTGAAAAGACGACAAGCAGTGGTAATGCGGTACTTGGATAGAAGTGGTGAAAACCAGGCGGAACGTCAGGCAAATTGGATGAGATACGTAGCTGACAACAAAGGGCCAAAAAATGTGGAAAAAGATTGTCTCTTAGTATCTGGAGGAAATTGGCAAAGCTTTGGATGCGGAACTCCAAGGATATTGATAATATCTACATACGGATGGTGGTAAGCTGTACCGAGAGGCTCGTCAGATAAGGGAGGTTATGTGCATGAACACTGCTAAAATATAATAGCCAAGAATTTCGTCTGTGCTGTCATTTGCATTGTCGCATCTTTTGATCCTAGTCAGCAGTACGGGTGGGGGATATGAGGCTCGTAAGCCGTTCCGGAGACAGCAGCAATCGCGATTTTTATCGACCTCAGAAATGCGAGTTGAGATATCCAGTGCGACAATCCGCGTAGTCACCGTTGACCGGGCCAGAACAGGAATGATACGGTAGCAGATTCAGAATCGCCAGTACGAGGACAGAAGCGTTAGCAGAACGTCTGCTGCGGTTGCGGCATCTGAAAAGCAAGAGAGAAGTAGTCTGGCTTGGGTGCCAGCTTGGGGTTATGGTGATTATTTGATCGCGACAACATACCTACACCATAGTGCATCTATTCTAGAATGAGCAACGGTAGCAGTTTTCGGCGTAGATAAGTGTTAGGAGCTGCCAAGAACGACCTACTCAGCTCCGCCAAGTTCTTCCTGAAATTTGGAAATCTTTCCTAGGGAAACCCAAGCTTGTATCAGGCCAGCTCTGGTGGAATTTGTGTATCTGGTTTACCGGGACGTTTCCTTGACCGCAGCAGTTCATCGTGTCACTAACCAAAAGAAATCAAACAGCAAAGACCAATGAATTTTAACAATAAGCGCATTTTTGCTGCGGCCTCGCGCCGGAGGAATAAACATTAATCCAACTCTTCGTCACTTTCAGCTCCTCCATCCAGAACCTTTCGAAAAATGAAGTGTGCGTGGACCAGGAAGTGTGATAGGTTTTGGTGACCTTCCCTCACGCAATTGCTCGAGTATAAACAAGAGTGAAAGCAAAGAAATACTTGCCTCACATAAAGACAAAAGAGCAATCGGCAGTTACGAGCGGGCTCTGAGTCAGAGAGCAATTTAAAGATTTCAAAGATATTCCGGCGGCTCAGCGTAGTGACTGATTTCCTCTACTCCAGCGACTTCAGTCTGGAGGAAAAATAGGGAAGGTTTGTGAACAGCATGACTGAGCGAAATGCCTCATAATAATAAAAATGATGAGTGAGGAACATTGGAGAGCGGAGTCATAATATTCTCAAGGCAACCAAATCTACCGACATGACAAGAAATAAGGTCGAAATGAAGGTGGAGTCGTTGCAGGCTGCGCCTTAAATTCGGCAATTCCATGGGATAAGCAATAAGTGCTACTATCATGGGACTTAAACTTATTAGAGTGGTGTGGGCAATGAGCGATGCAAGTCTGTCACTAAAAGCGCTGTTCTTGCTTGAAAGTGTCAAGTTCCCTCGGATGGGCTCTTTAAAAACGATCTTCCAATTCTAAACACTCAGTGTTTAAAAGATCTAGGCTTGCAATGCTCCTCCTAGTTCAACTTCCACGAGCAACCTATTTGCCAAATTGCAAACGCAAACAGGACTAATGGCCTCATTGGTAGAACATTCCACATTATAAGATGTAAACTGATACTATATAAATCACATTGTAAACCGCACCTGGAGTACTGCCTGATAATTTTCTCGAAGGCGCTCAGAGTTGATCGCGTTGGAATAGAAAAAGTGCAGCGTGCATTCAGAAAGAAACTTCCCGGTCCAACATCAAGCCTCAGTTACGGAGAACGATGCGAATTGCTAAAACATTACCCCTTTGGTTATGTCGTGTCAAACTTAACTTTGTAGTCATTTTTAAGCTCTTAAGGTCGCCAGCACACACGGCTGGAGCCCCCGTGTGATTCACTAATGAGTGTTCTCGCCCCATCACGAATCAGCTTTCCCTTGGAATACCACCTTTCAAAGCGTCTTTTAGGCCAAGGTTTTTAAAATTGTTTACTCCAAATTATGGAGTAGATTGCTGGATCATAAACGGTCCTGTCAGAGTCTAACATAATTCAGGATTACATTGTCCAAATATTTCAAAGTATCTTCATTTCTCAGCCAATATTAGTTCAGACCAAGCTTTCGAAGATCATCTGGAATTTGGGCTCAAATCACATTAGCTGTCCAAATCTGTGCCGAGTTGCACAGGCTTCCTACTTAAGACTACTAACATCAACGACTTAGAGATACAAACATCCGTTCTGCTGCTACATTAAGAAAGAAAGCAAAATGAATCAACCGAAATAGACTGAGCTATGCCGTAGTCCAACATTTTATCCTATCCTCAACACATCAGCCTCCAAAATTTTCTTTCAACAGTGCTATTCTCTGTATTTAGTCACCATTGCGAAGTATTCTGACCATGAAAAATAGTAGAAGGTCAACCTAGCACTCCGGAGTATTTGCCAACTGTTTGCAGCTAAATTACTCAGCATCATAATGGCAACCTGATCCCAGCGAGACACTGGCCACCCTACCACATAAGTACTTTACTATTAGCCAGGACAGAAGTTTGGGGTATCATCAATAAACCCTCCGACAGTCGGTTTAGGGCCAACTCACCCTAACTCTCTACCCTCTCGCATGAATCCTATCTCTCATCTTGCTTCTTTACTTCTTGGCCTAATGTTTCATTCACACGACCAACCTTAGGTCGGATGATGTCTCTATTTCTTCACCGTTCGTGGATCGCGGTAAACCCAAGCTGGCAACCAAGCCAGACTGCGTCTCTCCCTTATGTTTCAGACTTTGCACACATGCTACACGCGCTGGTACCAGTTCTGTTTCCGTAAGGGCAACTGCAAATCTGCTAGCTCCCCGCTCCTGATAGGACGCTGCTAGCTAGACCTGGCGCTCGATTACTGGTCCATTCAACCCAAGCCGCGTCGCTGATCCCCTCGGATACTCCAATTCAAGTGGTTCTTCAAGATTGGTCAAAAACACCGTTACTATTGCCACTGGAATGCCTTGTGCGCCCCTTCAAATTCCCAACGCGTAAGATCAAAAACTACGATAACAAAAACAACGGCCCAGAAGAAATCCTTGACGAGTTCAGTGAAAAACATTTTACTTCTTACACAAAATTTTCCTTCCCCATTATAACTCTCAGTCCAGTTTACCGCCAGCCGCATAGGGATGAAATCGCAGGTCTGAGAGTTCCATATTCTACCTTTGCAAAACGTTTCACAGAATCTTGTTCTCCGGATCGTTCGGCGGACTTGGTGGTATTCCTCTGTCTTCCTCAGCATTTCATCGGCCATTTATTTTTGTTATGTGCGACTTTCTTATTCACCTTGCACAAAGTTACTCTTGGTTTTGGCTAATTTTCGTCGAATTATCTAACCCCCACTGATCTTCATCTCCTGAGGTTTACTTTTCTGTTCATCACGTTCACTCTTATAGTTTGCGTCTCCGGCCACATCTCGACATCCGCCATCGAGCCCTCTCAAGTGTTGCGCCAGCGACGCGCACGAAATGACTCGCGGTCCGTTGCTCACAAACAATTCCAGAGTACCATGTAAAATCTTGAAAGGAAGTTTATCCAATTTTTATTTTGTCTCGCATACTTGTGCACTGCGCATTGCTTTGAAAGTTCTGACCGCGCCTCCCGATTAATCCAAAGTAGCATTTAACTCCATTTCTGATTTCCATTGTACACCTTTCTTCTGCATCATTCATGTAATATTTCAGCTTGTATTGCGCATACTTCTTGCAAATCGATAAATGTACCTTATTATTATTGTTTTTTCTGCTTTCAAAATTAAAGGACGATATTTTCCCTTCACGGTTTATTTTTATCGTGAGATTGTTTATGCTTCTTTCATTGTTGTATCCTAGTTTTACTTCCACTTTATTTTTGACACTTTATAACCGGAGAGGTTCTGCCTTTTCCCCTTTCTGATTGCTTTCCGTGCTTTTCCTTTGCTTTCGGAATATCAACAAGCGAGTCTTTGCTGCTCCAGATGCGACGCAAAAGTACCCTGTGGAATAGGCATCGAACCCCTTTTGCAAACCCTTTGCAAATACACAGCGGCTGATAGTCGAACTTGCCTGCCTGAGAAAATGTTTCAGCGTCCCTGTCTCAAGCAATATGTCCCGTGACCTGACGCGAACTAATCAGATGTGGCCTATTAAAGCATCCAAGAGACGCTGCCCACGCCGCGTCCAGCAGAGCATACGTTGAAATTCAGCCCTGCTATTTTATCTTGAAATCACTTGGTGTTTGCTTTATTAGTTCGGTCTTGCCGCAAAGTAACGCCACATTGCCTTCTATGTGGGATATTGGATTACCATCACAAGCACCAACCGCTTGGGTTGCACGACTCTCCCGGCGTGGTGACCATCTGAGGTCATCTTTACAAATATTTGTCCCGTTAAGGCTAAAGGACTGCGACAGTGACAAAAATACTAATGGTAAATTAAGTTTCAAGTTCATTTCTTACGAATGGTAGTCTGTCTGATGCTAGTCGGCGGGGTCGGGCCGTAAATGGTGGTGTACTAGTGACGATGTAATGCGCTTTAATATCAGAAGCTAGGGCCATTCCGTCAGAGTTTGATCAGTGAATAGATTTCGGTAATCAGCTAGTCAAAACAAATTGGAACACTAATAAATGAACTAGTGTTTCGTTCTACATCTTTGCTGGCTAAGAAACGCGAAAGTCCAATTTCCGACCGTAGATCAGTCAACCGCGATCCACTTGAACCAGCGATTAGTTTTGTAGCGCTGCCAAAAAGTTTTCCAATTATACCCTCGGTAACGTCAACAAGTACCGTCATCTTGGTTCCAGTTCAACTAATAATCTTTTGTCTTTTACTTCCTATAATAATGAAAAAACAATATACATCATTTTTCAGCAATCGGGCCGCGGGCAACAGAAGACTACCAAGTGATGAAGTCGGCCGGGAGTGGAAGGATTCGAACCCGCGACCTTCACGTTCAAACGCCACGAACTTATCCGCTTGGCCACCTCCAGTTACTTCGTGCCTCAGATGGTAATAGACCTGCCCCTCACAGCCTACAGCTGGGGCAGCGTTCCTTAAGGCTCCACTTGGTTTACATGAAAGGGAGGCGCTTAAGTTCCTGCGTCACTGTGAAACCGAGGTTTCTTATCATGATCGCCTATGCAAAATAAACAACCAAGCTGGCATAGGCCTTCAGCAAGCATTGCTGCATTTACTGTCTTACTATGATTTTTCATCCGCGAGGTAGGGATGATAACATTTAGGTGTATCGGACAAGGCTGGGCGATCAAGCGCATTTTCCCCGAAGGTACCTAACATCGTTTGTAGCCTGAGGGCGGTCCACATGGGTTGCCATAAGATTTTCTGGGTTGATGGTAACGCAAACTGCAAACAGACGGTGAAACAATTACTTTGGCTGTCAAAGAAAAGAGCTTATGGACGGTTCAAGCAGTCTGGTTCCTCTCTGTATAAGTTCCCCTGACAACACTAACGAATTTGCCATTCTATTGAATTGAGGGGTCGGCAACACTACCGACACCAGCGAAACTCGTGTCGACAACAAGATCTGCCTTGCCGAAATTTGGTCCCAAAACAGCAAATTCACATTGAACTGAAGTTGGGCTGAGAGTGACTCCAGCCAAAATTTACGATCGACCTTGAAATCCCACTTCAGCGAAGCCAACCGAGGACCGAAGATGTGTCAAACTAGCCCTAGATGTCGTGCAGGAAGCTTCTGCCAACACCTCTGCTGCGAAGGGTGGCAGATTGCGACAAAGCAATCAACCTTATTGCTGCTCCTCATACGCTTTTACCCCCATGTTCCTGAACGATGCAGCCAAATTGGCAGGAACGGATACTAAGGTGAAGGTAAATTGCGTCAGCTGAGTAGCACTTCTGCATGCCCTAAACCGCAAATGTAAATTTGCGAAACATAGCTCATGGTAGTGGAGGATAAAAACCAAATTTTTAAGCGAAATAGACGATGAGGAAAAGTTTGTGTCGTATGGTATCTTTGCTTACCGGACAAGAATGAACACCCCGAAAGACCCAGTAATTATACATCGTGCAGCGGACAGACAAACAATATAGTCATTGGGACCATTAAGCACAATTCATATGTCACGAATGCATGTTAAATTTTTTGACAAAAGGATAGATAACTTTGTGATTCCTTTTTCGACTAACCTATTTATCGTTTCACTAATTGCTTCCAAACGACCAACCAATCATTTAATCTATGATTTCGCAATATCAATGCCAATGGACGCTAAATAACTTATTGCAGTGCTGTGATCCATGTTTTCATGAATTTAACAATCAATTTTCATCGGTGTGATGAGGTCCAATTGTGACCTAGGCGGCACGTCCCAGTACGATCTGGCTATCACAGTCGATCGTTCGGTTGATCGGTATTTTTGACGAATATCCCAAATCGCCCCCGAGAACTAAGTGATTCTATTCTAGCTTTTCATATTCAATTGTTTCTGGCGAAGCATTTTTTCAGTGGAATAAATTTTGACTTTATTCTATCGAGCCTTTGTGCGTCTGGATTAAGAATACTACGTGTATCTTATAATAGCGTTAAAATGTGCTGTGTTCATATCCTAATTTCATACATTTTAGCTTGTTCATCTCTAGACCAAGCTGAAATTTAAGAACTTAAAATTGCTTGAAACAAACCTCATGTATTAGTATTACGATCGCACAATTCCCATCCATGGTCGCCGCTTTCCTTGCTTAACGGACTGTGCTTTCAGATGTTTTGAGTTATATACTGCCTTTCTTGATATCCAGTCTGGTTTTCACTCATCTCCATTCCGTTATCACATCCATATTGATACTCATCTACACCATATAACTCTCTTGATTATCGAGTATCCCGGCCAACAGGTGGTGATAGCCACTGCCCTCCAGCCATATTTTGCGCCCGCGATACGCACCTTGCTGCATTCAAACATAGTTTCACTCGCGGTGCAGGACTGGTAATCAGCCACGGGAAAATCTTTGCGAATCATTATCTAGCTTTGATTTAAAACTCGAAACCCCGTGCTCGGGAAATCACATTGCTTGTTATGATCTTGTGAGCGAAACCACATTGCATTGTATGTTTGGTTTCTGATTTTCGTGTCTGCACTGTGCCTTCTTGGCCCACTTTTGATCTTGCCTTGCGCATGACTCTCGCATGTCGAGGAATGTGCAAAAACAAGCAAACCTTTCAAATTACTTAAAGTCGCCCTCACCCCTCTCCCTTTGATTTATATTTTTCGTATTTCCTGTGCGTCATCTATGTAGAAACTTGATCTTGCCCTGTGCATTCATCTCGCAAATCCAGAAATATACATTACTAATTATGCATTACTATTACTATTTTACTACCAATGGTTACTCCTAACTTTATTCATGCCTCACGTCGTGCCCATGACTGTCAAAAGCTGCGGGAATCGCATGGTCATTGGCATTGCTTGCGATAATTGCAGCCACTGTGAATACGTTAGGGGCCCCGGTACTCCAGCGAAAAATTTCGTTGCATATCGAAAGTGTGACTGGATAAAGTGGATCTGTACAAAATGCAAAATCACCGACAGACAGGCATACTAGCTGGCCATCTGTAGGGACAACAGCAGGAGGAGGACAACAAGGATCCGAAGAAGAGAGGCGAAAAACGCACCCCCTCAGCGATGACCAAAGAAACAACAGGAATCGTTGATAAGGTTCAGGGCAGTAGAAGTGGGAGAGACAACGTACGACTAATGTCTTCAAAATCAAGTTAAAATAACTTGGTAGATTTGAAAGCCGAGGTCGACAACAATACGTAGGAAATCAAAGACCGACGAACACTGCAGTCGAAAGTAGGGCTGAGCTTAAGATTCTAAAAGGAATAACTGAAGGCCTACCTAATACTGGAAGGAACCATGAATCCCGGGAACCAATGGATATTCGAATCACGGTTGTTTTGAATCAGGATGCAGGCATAAAACGTATGCATGGAGTGAACACATGGAAGGCACCCAAAAACGGTGAAGACTCCGGATAGCTAGGTCAATAATGGCGGAATTCGCAAACGCCAAGGTAAAGAACCAACATGAAACTACAGCTGAACGGGGGTACAATACCATGAGCGGCCTCCAACTGTGTCAAATTAGCAGAGGTTTCGGTACCATGGATAAGTCCCTCCCGCTTTCCTAGTCACTCTCATATTTTTATGCACTTTTTATTTATCTATTTTTATTTGCTTTGCCGTTCATATCAAAGTTTCAGCTGTAACACCTTCCAGACTGCCGTTTCCTCCATTACTTCAGACTGCCCAGAAACACGGCGAACACCGATCACGTTGGACCGAAAGATCTACATTTCTAGTCGTGCTGAAACAAAACGATGATGTTAGCTAGCATGAGTCATTATTAACAACTTCCGGTCCCTACTGCAAGTTGACCCGGAAATAGAGGCCGCTTGTATCCTTCGTAAGTGTTTTGGAAGACCGGTAATTAAGTAACCGATGGATTACTTACATTTGGCAAAATGCATAATGTATTCATTGAGGGGGGATCGGGTAACGAATCTCTTAGAGTACGTAGATGCGGTTACTAGAGGGCTCGATGAGAAGTAGCAGAGGCATGCTAGTTTTATGTAAGCATGGTGTTAGAACTGGCAATTCGAAGGCTGCTGATGCAAAAGATCTAGTCTTTTGGAAATGGAGGCTTGGTATTAAATTGAGTCACAGGCTTCCTGAAGAATAGATTATTCCTTGTTAGAATACGCAACAGAAGTTTAAAACAACTCGGTACAATAAGTAGGGTATCTAAGGGACTACTATTGGAGCGGCACTATTTCTTCTATATAATAAAGGTGATCCAGCGGTTACACCTAACACGCTTCATCTCTGCGGAGGAGGCGAAGGTCTTGGGAGCAATTGAAAGTGATGATATTGCGAAAAACAAGAAAAGTTTTTGAGTGTGTCGGTGAGTAGGATGCGCCGCTAATCAAAAGTAAAGGTAACCAAATAAGCACCACGGAAGGAAGAAGTCCGGCGCAAAATTTGCCGGCAGCAAACCGAAATCCGTCCGGGTCCAGGTTGCATCGTCCAGATATTCACTCTCCAAAAATACTTGAGAACACCACACACCGCCGCCCTGCGATCGCAGTCGTTCTCGACTTGAAAGGTGCGTCTGATTCAGTAGATCGGACAGTACTATTCAGTGATTCCCACCGGACGGGTATGCCAAAGAAGTTCATAAACCTGTTGCGAGCACTGTACTCGCATGCCTATGGGCGCATGAGTGTATATGGTGAACCATCAAGTTCATTCGAAATGAATAGCAGTGTTCGACAAGGCTGTCCCATCTCTACATTCCTGCTCAACTTTATCGGGGACGAGGTGATGGAAAATGTTTTGGGAGGTCTTCAGAATGCGGGGGTGGAACTGGGAAGTGGGGGGAAGCTATGCGACCTAGATTACGCAGACGACGTCGTGTGCCTGTTCGAGTCTGCGGACCATGCACAAGGGGCACTAGATAGACTGTCGAGATCGGTTGTTCGGTTTGTCATGTGCTTTGCATCTTCAAAGTGCAAGGTACTGTTACAGGACTGGACGATAGCAGCACCGAACTTGATACTGGATGGAGAGGAAATTGCAATGGTGGACCGTTTCATCTACCTTGGTAGCTGCGTGTCCAACGATGGTAGCTCGGGATTGGAGGTAAGTATGCGTATATCCAAGGCTCGGGCAGCTTACGCTGGATTGAAGCACTTGTGGCGTCGGCCTGATATTTCACTGAAGTTGAAAGGTCATGTGTACTGGGCTGTAGTGCGTTCAGTTCTGTTGTACGGTTGTGAGAATTGGAATACGCGTGTGAGCGATTTTCGTCCGTTGGAGGTTTTTGACAACCGATGTTTACGTAGTACGGCTATGACTGAATGGAGTGACCGGTTGAGTAATATTGAGGTTAGAAATCTGGTATTGAGTGCAACTTCTGAAAATAGCTTGTTTCAGCGTATGAAACTTAGTGTACTACGCTGGTTGGGTCACGTGTTGCGTACGTCGATTGCACGTCTGCCATATCGTATTCTATTTTTGGTTCCTCACAAGGAATAGAAGAAGCCTCATGGGGATCAGCAGTGGCGAGGAAACATGGAATGAGAAAGTGAACAGCAAGCTTATATGAAGTAGCTGTCTCACGTGTTTTCGGTCGGGGTCCGAAAAACTCGTCAACTATCCGGTATGAAGGCACTGAAGAATATGACAGCAAATCGCGAACAGTTTTTATCGCGTTGTCACTTTCTATCGAATTAGAATGAATGAAGTGGTGGGGTTGTGCACTTAGACTTTGTGCCGCTTGTTGGCTGTTGTAGACTCCCGTATTCTTTCACCTGTTTAGTTTCACTCATTTTTCCCTTCGGTTTTCACTCTTTTCTTATGATAGGTGAAAGCATGATTTAACCAGCATAATCTACTGGTTTCCACGAGGAGACAAGGTATTCGCAGAACAGGCATCAATTAATAGCGTTTGGTTAACTAGGGGAACATATCTGTACTACGTAACAGAAGCCTTCTCCCACGTGACCCTCACCGAAAACGTTTGATCAGGTCCAGACAAAAAAAAGAAAATCGCTTATGGCCTCGCGCTTTGGTACCGTTTTTCAATGGAGAAATTTGCCGCTCGTTCGGTCATCACGTGGGTTGATGGAAGCTGACCGTGCACCGACCACCTAAGGTGAAAGGAGGCAAACGTAAGTGTGATACAACACCCCAGGTGCCCCACAGACCGCTCGAGCCGAGTTTCCGCCTGATATTCGCGGGTTAAAATGGTGGTTTTGGCTGCGTCCCACCTCGGGCAATATTGGCCAGACGGAGTTCAACATGGATAGCGCATCCCGAGTCTCCGTCTCCCGTTGCGTGACTGATGACGGCTGCGGACAGGATGATTGTCCTGCCGGATTCAGTGGAGCCGCCTCAACCCCAGGAGGTTTTTGAGAATTTAAGGCATAAAACTTTTGAAACGGTGCTTGGGTGCACCGGCGTTTATCCGACTTAGTGGCGAATTCACAAAGAACGTCCAGTGCTTCATTTTTGATGGAACGTGGAAGCAACGTATTCGTCAAATCATAAATCTGGACGCTTCAGTTTGCTAAGCACAGCTGTGCATTTGCAAGCGAAACGTTATTCAAGAAGCTGATGCGAAAATAGCAACAAAACAAAAAAGAGGAACGGATTGTTTAAATTTGCGGTCAATATGACTGCTGTGTATTTCCGGCAATTCGGGTGTGATATGTATTGTTGTTTTCGTTTCTATCAATGATTGCCACGGACGGCGTTGGTAAAGCCTGGACTCAACTGGGGCGGTGAGGCACATGAGGAGGGGAGTCCTTCGGTTTATACACATTTCTCAGTAGCAGGTTCAATGCGGCCGATATACGCCCTGTCGCGCCGATCGACAGCTTCCAAAATAAACTTTCTGGGGCCACGTTGTATCACGCAAAACGGTCAGGCACACCGTGGATGCGCCGATGATCGAACTCCGTCAACGCAGAAGAAGCGGTGGACTGATGTATTCACAGCGGTGACATTGAACCCCGAAAATCTTTGATCCCGTGGTGGACTGGCACAAACCGTTTGCATGTGTTGTGCGACACATTTACATGGTCATCATAATTCAACTGTGTGAGGACGACGGAGCAACCGGCACTCCAGAAGAGCGAGGCATAAGACCAAGCACAACGTCGCTTGGCGTGATGCACATGCTTTCTTTAATTGGGATCCATACGCTAAAAAGGCTAACGGAAATTTTTCGCCCCAAAGCCGGTTGGCCTGGGCTTACAGAGTGGCTTTTAGTTGCTGGTGGATACTTTCGGGTGGAAGGCTGATTTTCCGAAATATCTGCAGCTCCGGGGTTTGAATCAAACTTCAGAGCGCCCCGTTGAAATCTCAGTCACAGTCAGTGATCACTATATTTGGGCAACCGGTTATACTTACCCAAGCGGCCTATTCTGACGTGGGACAGGGGAGTGTTATGATATATGCTCGGCAAGTGAACCGGTCTACAAGTGAGTATGCGGACAGCCGTGAGAAGGCGGAGGAGGCCTCGCAGTGTCACCATTTATCCGTTGAAAACGTGTCTTGGGCTCGGGGAACTTAGAAATCGGCGCGTCGATATGCCGACGGAGTTTTACTCTTTGACATTAGAGACATGGGCCGGACTACTGACGCGGACCACGCCTAAAGCCGAACCACAAAAGCCCTCTGTTACTAGCTTCGCTGAGGCAGCTACAATTGGTTAGGAAAGTCTGTTTGACTCAATAGATATGAACTAATCGGCACAACCGGACATGGATCGAACTAGCGATGGGTCTCAAATAATTGTATTCTGTGACACTGCGCTAGGTGAAGCTGCTAAGTTTAGGGAACTATCCTGTAGAATCTAGCCAACGTCGGGGTCCATCACCTTGGCATGTGCCATTGCGTTGAGAAAGGTGCTCCTTGTCGGAGACAAACAAAACTGGCGTAAACGGGAAATTGCATTGACGACTAAGTTCTTTGCCCGAGGACATGCTGTAGGTCCACAGCGAACTGTATGGAATCAGCCAGTTGCGGCCGCTTGAAAAAGAACGTCAAAGATTTCAAAGAGCTGTTACTATTTTTGAAGATTGATCGGACTGTATTGTCTGAAACGTCGGTCATCAGATACAAGTTCAGGGGTCAGAATGTGCGAGTAGCGCTATCTGGCAATAGCTTCCTTAGTACAAATGAACGTCCGCTGTGCAGACTGACGAAACGTTAACATAAGTAATACCCCTACCAATGGGCCCGTGACGGAAGTAGTGATTTTTTCGCTCAACCGGAGAGGAATCAACGGCACAAGGTTAACCAGGCGGATAAACTGTCGTGATTATCAATACGAGCAACGCTGCGGGTAATCCCGAATACCAGTGACCTTATCAGCCATTATAGTCCGAGAAGTGAACATGAATCTGAAATTCTCAAGCTCGTCCGTCGAGGCGTTAATCTTAAGGTCACGTTTGCTAGGGCGATCGAGGAAAGCGCTTACTTAAGCTGCACTGCTGCTCGGGGTGCACCTCAACCAAGATATTATCTAGATACATGCGTGAATTCGTCGAACTCCTTGTGAACTCGTGTTTGAAACCTTGATAGTTTAAGGCCGCGCTTCCGATCCCGAAGGGCACTCTGACACACCTCAGCGGCCCAAAAGGCGCAGTCGCGGCCGCTTTTTGGATGTCGATCTCCTTGACGAGGATCAGGTTTCGAGCTCCTACTAAATCTATGTGACCGTAGACTTTAAAATCGGGCAGCGACGAAGTGAAATCGTCAGTATGTAGGATCAGATAGCTGCCGGGAAGGGTGACCCTGTTATGTGCTCCGCAGTCCTCTCAGGCTAGCCAGTTACCAGCGGACTTGAGAAACATGTAAAGAGGAGAGGCCTAGGGAGTATCGGAAAAGCATATGCTGCTCAATTCTAACGTATGATTGAATTCGGCCCTGGTTAGGCGCAACTTGTCAGCAGCTCAGCGATTCTGCCGAGTAAAATGCCAAAAGGGGGTCCTGTGAAATCTACATGATGATATACCGTTTTAGTGACCACTGGACGGGAACCGGTATAACAAACTATAATCTGGTGAGGAGATATCAACTAACTGTATGCTTCTGAGGCAGCGGTTAGACGCGCCGAGGTGCAATCTACTTTAAAACAGGGTGTGAGCCGCCGGCAGTCAGCAACATCTGCCGGCCTATTCGCTTCCTGTACCGAGCGTCGGACTAAGACGTCGAAATTCAGTAGAAAATAGGTGCCGGCAATGTGGTTTAGGAGTCGGAGACGATGAATACCCAACGAAACGCACTATCAAAGACCCAGATCGAGGATGAGTGAACGATTTCTGTACGTGGAAACACCAATGCCGATAGCACCCCGTAGCATCACTACCTGGGATGCGGTTATGTTGCCCGGGTCAGGGGTGTTATAACGACCTGGAGATCCCCATCTACAAGTAAAAGTGGGTTGGCTATCGATTACTCAACGTTTAGAAAATGACAATTAATAGACAGGTGGGTTTTGCGTGGCGCATCCGCGAAGCGAGAACATAGGCCCCTGTCTCCCCGGACCAAATATTTTAATATACCCCGAAAGTGTTTGTGGTACTTACAGGGTCCTTCTCCTGATGGCAGGAAGGGTCGCTTTGGTGAGGAGCTGCTGGACCTGTTTCGACTTTGGCTGAACCGATCGCTCGACTGATGTCTGTCGACCTCTATTCGTTTTAACAACGCGTGGATTCTCGCCAGTATAGTTGTTAATTTGTTCTGCGCACTTCAAGATGAAGCTCCGGAGGACGAGAAAGTGTTCAATAATAAGAAACTTGGTTCACGCCGCAGCATGATGTCACCATCGATTTCGCAGTCTCTTTTTCAGTACATGCGGGACGCAATAAGCAAAGAGGTAGACGCAGTGGGAGCCGGTGAAGCGACAACTTTGTTAACATCGAGTCGTCACCGAATGAGGCATCCCCGAGAGGCCGCATTCCCCGAATTAGCAGTGACAACCTTCTATTCCCAAGCCCGACAACCATCGGCCCCATGGTCGACATCATTCACGCGCCTAAGCACGAACAGGACCCGAGGTAAACACTCATATTTAACCACGCCTAGCGAAGTTTCTGAAAGACGCTGAAACCCGTGGATGTGTGACGCGGTCAGATTCATCGCTTTGACGGACGCACATCTGGCGGGCAGCTCGGCTTGAGCGGTGTGCGGGCGCAACTAGGCCGGAGGATCGCACCTCCTGTGTTTACCTCCTAACGGTGTTTTTCAGGTTGGGTGTCCGGCGCACAGTCAATTCCCAGCAATTAACACCCACGGGACCACCAACAGAACGACAGATTTTTCGATTGGTGGTCAACGCCGAGTCCCAATTCCTCCATAAGTTTCAGGCTTGTTCCGTATGGCCCCAATCGAAGCCAATCTCCGACGGTATTCTAGGAGGAGGCCCCTGTAGCGGAACTTGGATTTGTTCCTACAGATAGCTTGTTTAACCGAACGTTGACCGTCAAGCTCGATCGCCACTTGTGCGTTGCTGACGCACTCCCCCGTTCAACTATACTCAACCTGCTACCGCTTTCGACTGTCTTTCCCTTGTACCGGTCAAGTGTCAGGGTTGCCACTATTGCGATCCTACCGAGCCAAGTAAGAGTGACGCACGAGTAGTCACAAAGGTTAAGGGCATGCAAGCGCAATGTGAGATTCGCGTTAGGACAATCGCCTCTACAGACCTCAATAAAACGTTTAGTAAGACTCGCTAGAATGTTGGAGGCCTCAAGGACTATCTCTTTGCAAATTCTATAAAGTTAAGATTGATTCTGAACAAAAATCGTCAACTGTGGACCATTCAATTAGTTTTCTATCCACATTTTCTAAAATAATCAACTGCGTTGCTCAAAATAGGAAATCATTTATATACTTTTTGCAGCCTTCGGCGAACAACAAAAACCGTCAGTGTTTAATTTACGACTTTACCAGTAAATTTGCCAAACAAAACCCTATGATACAATGCCGCTTTAAAGAACAGTCACTAGCGGACCGTTTCAGGCGCGTCTTAACGTTCCTTGTGCTGGCTCGATATTTAACAAAACGTGGTTTACTGCCTAGGACATTTTTGAACGTCAGCAACAGTTTAAATACTTGTCGAATTTGGGAGGTACCTCTGCAGGTGATTTTACAACAGCGATTCTGCTGACTTTGTTGTCGGATTCTGCTCCCATTTATCTAAAATGGAGATTAAACGGTAAGTAACCTTTGGCAGGCACAATGCTATGCCACTTAGTAAATGGCACGCATTAACGCATCTATAAACCATGCTTGAACGTATCGTCAGATCTATTAATCTAGGGAAATACCCTAATACAAATTCACAAACTACTGTGGGCAAAATTCAAATGTGGATCAAACTCGCGCACTCACGAATGCAGTCGTCTGATGCGGAGGACAGAATTAATCCCACATCTATTTTGGGTAAGCAAGTGTGCCACAATTTTCTCATGTATAATATAAGAATACACGAAGGCAAAATATCTGATTTTACCCTTCTCTTTCCGCTTCGTTCACAAGTCAAGATAAAGAAAATGAAGACCCTCGTGTGCTGCTGAACTTACGCATCCATTTATATTGCGAAATCTTGAGCGTAATAAAAGCCTTTATCCCAAACACTGCTTTTTAAGGAATTTATTTATGCACCTGTGCGTGAGCATGCTGCCGTCGGTTTTCGATTCACCTAGAGCGTAGCCTGTAGTGGAACTTGGATTTGTTCCTCCAGACAGCTCGCCCGCTCCTGTCAAAATAAACTCAACCTTCCACCACTTTCGACTGTCTTTTCCTTTTTACCGGTAAAGTGTCAGGGTTGCCAGTATTGCGATCGTACCGAGCCAAGTAAGAGTGACGGAGAAGTGGTCACTAAGGTAAAGGGTGTAGAACGGATTGTCCTAACGCGAATCTCACATTACGTTTGCATGCCCTTAACCTTTGTGACTACTCGTGCGTCACTCTTACTTGGCTCGGTAGGGTCGCAATACTGGTAACCCTGACACTTTACCTGTAAAAAGGAAAAGAGAATCGGAATTGGTGAAGGTTGAGTATATTTTGACAGAAGCGTGTTAGCGGTGCGTGCGTGAGTAACGCGCAAACAGCGACCGAGCTTGGCGATCAACATTCGGTTAATCAAGCTATCCAGGGGAACAAATCCAAGTTCCACTACAAGGGCAAGCAAAAGTAATACGAGATTCGCATTAGGATAGTCGGTTCTACAAGTCACTGTCGTTCGGGCTGCCGTGCTGAGCATGGGTGATAAGAAGTAAAGGCACGAGCGTATGTGAGTCGCTTCATCTGTTAGGTCCTTTTACTGCATCGTCAGAAAAATTTGTTATTTCGATGTGATTCTTTGGCTGTGAGAAGATTGGTCGCTAAAAACGCCTGCGCACGCTCATCCACCACCGCTTCGGTGTAAAACCCGTTCGGCTGGATTATACCTTGTAGTTGGCAATGGGTGTTAACAAATGACGTGATGGACTTGCACATTTAGTGCAGTGCGTCTATGTCCCAGGTGATATTCGTTGCTCTAAAACAGGGTCAGGCCGGCAGACCGTTTCTTGCTCTTTTTCATTGGGCGGTGCTCAAGGGTACTCCGGTAACAATCAAGGGTCGTTAAAGGATAAATGTACCCTGACTTTGTTTTTTGTTTTTCAGAATTCGCTTCATAAGTCCCTCTTCTCATGATTTTCTCGTTCCTGTTTTCAGTCAGCCAGTTAGGTCTACCAAGTCATCATTTCTAGGTGTGAAACTTTTTTAGTACAGTCTTCCTTTATACCCCGGACTGTTGGGCTCTAGAACACTGTTTTTCTTCTCATACTACCGCGGCGGGGCCACTAAAATGAACTCTGCCACACAGATCTTTTACAGTATTCCTTTTGGTTGCAAAGTTTTCTCTTGTTAATGTAAAACAGTGCGAAAAAAGGATCTAATTGTTTGAGCATGTTTCACGGTTTCTTTTGCAATCCACTAAGAACACTTACAATCTGATTAATCTGGTTCAGTGAATTGTGTATTATTACTTATTAGAGGAGGTCGGACTTCTGTTTCGCATCATAACAAATCCGAGTCACATCCACCTGGTGAATATTTACACAGTGCCATGAATTCTGTGTAATCAGACCAGAGTGCTGTGTTAAGACAGACCGGAGTTAGTCGCTTTTCTATGGGCAGACACGTTGACAACCAAAAGAATGGTATCTGACACAATTATGGTGGGTTTTCATGAAGTCGCATCTAATAATCCAATGAGATAAAAACAGTCTAAGATTTTTGTGTGAATTATTCTCGTCAGTAGTGCAATAAGAAACGTTTCACACCCAAAGACAGTGTTTGCGGTGGCTTGGCTGCAGAGCATCCGCAGATTTCATAACATGAAGAGCATTTAAAGCACTTTCACAAGTTTTCGTTAGACGACACTGCACAGTTTGATAGCATGCTATTATTTTTGACGCGGATGAAGCCTAATTTTTAAAGTTGAACTCAGCTGGCTGTTTTCTTCTGTTTTCAGGATGCGAAAAAATAGAAAGTATGAGAAAACCAGAAATCAATGACAATGAAATAAGCTAGAGTTTTGCAGCCATGACTGGAATAATCATCCTCTACATTCGATTACTGAACTTTTGTGCAAGGTGTATTGCCCTTCATAAATAAATTAGGTTATCTTCTTTGAATTACATATGGTAGTATAGTGCTTCATTGTGAAACAGTAGTGAATAGAAAACAAGGGATGAAAAGTGAATTCGTAGATTTATGGTTTAAGTGCAAGTGTAATTATGCTGGCTTTTTCACGTGCTGGAGCAGCCTATTGTGGTTCCAATGGGTTGCCGGTCACTTGGTCCAATGCTCAACAAAGGCGTGAACCAACGTTGGCCTATCTTTGCCAAGCGTGGTCCCATCTGGGACCGTAATGAATGTGCTGCTTGGTTGTCCGGCAAACGAAAATAGGGCGGCTCCATTCCGATACGTTGCTTTGACTTCCCGATACGTAACAACGAAGCAATTTTTCCTTCCCGTTAATTATCTGTTTCCTCCCATCTTCTGAAAACAGTACAGTGTTAGTGTAATTCGGATTTCTGGTCCCCAGATGACACACAGATTCCGAACAATTTAAAAACCAGGTTGTTCGTGCCGCCGAATAGATTTATGGGAATTCATCAAATTATTGGTGTAATCACGGAGCTATTTGTTTTTTTCTGTTCTCAGCAAATGTAAGTCCCTTTTAATGCAGCACTGATGTCCCCCTGAGTATACCATTTACAGTCGTCTAAGTGTTCCATTACCGTGCCTCTGAGTGACCCCTAATGAAACAAAAATGGTGTACTCACGGTATAGTCTACCGCGAACGTGGTTCGGCCAATAGGCGCTGATACACTGCTCACCTAGTCCTCAGCTAACGTGTCATCACTATGTGTATCGCTTGAGAGATTCTTAATTTTCACAATTTATGCACACTCGAAACAAAAAATTAAAACGCTTTACACATTCATTCCTCGCCATTACGACCAACTTACGTATTTTGTTTCTTACCTAACGCGAATCAATATCCGGCGTCGCGGACAAACAATACAAAACGCATACACGTGTTGGGGAACGTGTTACAGATGAACAATTATTGCCGCAATAGCCAACCAACGCCGCTTTACTCCTCCCCTGGTTAGGTAAAAATAATGAAATCAAACAATAAGTGAAAAACGAAATTATATTCAAGTCATCATTTACATTTAACTTTTTTCCCGACGGTTTTGATTATGTTCATTGTTGTCATCTGAAGTAAAACAAATAGACAATGAAACACTAAGTGGGACGTCATGCTACCGTGGAGTACATTGAACATTATAATTATGAACTTAAGCGGATCTGACGGGGTTTTATCAATTTGGAAAACTTCACTAAAACTGTCCTGTTAAATGTCATTATGATGAACTTAATGACAATCCACGTAAATTGGAAAAGCTTGAGGTAACTTTGGTCTGTTGACCGCAGTTGTTCTAAAGGACCTGAAGTGTAAGTTTCGCAGTGAAAGACTCATTAAAGGCATGCTGGCGCACTCGCCAGATTCTGTCAAGTAAGTTGGCTTTTTTTAAAGGACAATTAGACAGGACCATAGCGTACATTCTTCGCTTTGCGAGCATTTCCGTATGCCACGTGGTATCCGTTGATGGAATTTCAGTGAGTTGTTGCATGCATCATCATAGTTTTCTGAAATAAGTTCTTATTTAGAAGCAACCTACCAACCAACTAGTGTAGTCTAACGTTGGCCAATCGGACAGTGGACGATAGTCCTCTTCAACCATATTGATTAACTTACTGGGTTTTGTTTTTATCCAGCGACCTTTGTTATCACCGGCTATCCGACTGTGATGAACGATGACAATAGCAGCAGCAAAGGTGGACTTTACAATGGCAAACATCTAAAATTAAAAGAATTCGGCTTGCTTGTCATAAACTACTAAATTCTCGTAACATTCCAAAGTTAATCGCTCATTGTTAGGTACGCCAACCATGCAGCACTGAAAAAAGACCGAGATCTGGCCACAGGGCAGCCGAATGACTTCACACGTTATTTCTGCCTTTAAAGCAGTCGTTGTAGTTCGTTCCAGATCGCTGCAACTGACGATCCCAGTGCCCTATGACGGAAGTAGATTTTTTAAAAGATCAGACGTCTTAGTGAAACGTCTAATGAATGGCTTGTGCCCTTAGATGTCACTGACAACTTAGGGACGATTTCTTATCAGGACGGCCTTGTCCAAACACTGATCAGTGTAGACAATGTCACGGTAATTGAACATGGGAACACTGGGGCTAATTCGTCCTATTCCGTTTGGCTTTGTGCCGTCCAACAGTGATTTTGTCTTATACAACTCCGGATCTAGCACCCTCTATTTCAATCGTTGAGATACCCACGGAAATTTCAGGTTTTTCGACGTTGTGGTACGTCGTACCACACGTGTGAAAGGAAGAGCCGAAAAGATATCCCATGGACTGAATTGGTTCAAATCATCCGGAAAATGAGTCCAGCAGTGAACAATAAACATAACTTCCTACTCACCGTAAACTAACTTGTAATTCCGAACGACCAACCACTCGTATTTGGCGATGTAGTAGTTTTAGTGACAGCAAAACTTTTCGGAGCACTTATAAGTGAAAACTGACAAATAAATGAAATTAGTATGCCTATCATCTGACAATATTCCATGCAGCACAGCAGGACCTAAGTAGAGAGAAAATTGGTGAAATTCATTTGCTTTCCATAACCCCATTTGCGACAATGTTCTACATCGTCGTTGGAAGACACAGGGCATATATTTCGGGTAACTTTTCAGTCGTTCATCGACCACACAGAAGTGAAACGCTCCACTTAGGACTTCCTTCGTCAAGCCGTCTCTCCTTCAAGTGAAGATTTTCCGTTTCATGACTCCCAAACAAGCGCAATGCATGTAATCAGTGTACAACAATTTTATCATATCCATAAGTAAGAACTCAAAAGGTAACTTGACGAGGTGATACTCTTCTTGTCTTCGTGACCGAAAATCCCTGTCGCTTATCGGGTTACCGTCACTGGAGTGGAAAACTAATTGAAGATTCAAGCGGACGTCTTTTCTGCGTATACACTCGACAACCGATGTATCCACAGTGCTGTTTCAGCTACTTCAGAAAAGCCCGGCCGCGGGGGTCCTCCACGACACTGTACCAAATAGCTTTAAAAGTTCTTATAACAGCAAGCTACCATACGCTGTTTCTTAAAAGAACTTTAAGCTGATTTATCGTAAGTCCCATGGATTCATGCGCATCCATGGGCTTTGAGTTGCCACCAAAAATTTCTACCAAGAATAAACTTGATCTTACAGTGTTACCGGAAATAGGCCACAATTGCTGTGTCCAGTCCTCGTGCGGAGAGAGAGCATGGACGTGAATTGGAATTTGATGATACCAACAGCGGGCCCCACGGTGTTCTCCAAAATTCTTTGCAGGCATTCTTCTCAACAGAGTTGAAAATACATTACACTACGAAAATTAATGGCGGGGTCACGAGCGGCGCTCCCAACAACGCCTCGTATAAATAGGAACATTGCGCTTCAGCTTGCGCAAGCCAAGTAACTGTGTAGAAACTGGCCTCATGGGCTTGTTTCCCTGAATGGCCATCTCGCGTGCTACATATTTTGTTATCAGCGTTCCCATACAAAAGAATCCGCCTTAATTTGATTAACCGTTTAAACTGAAGTATTGCGCAGGAACATACCTACTTTCATGAGGTAACCTGTAGTTCTTCATTATTTTACTGAAATCACTGCCGCTTTTATCAATCACAGAATCGCTTATCCTGACAAATACGAGACAAGTAACTTCATCAGTTTCCGGACGAAAGACAGAATAACCACTGCAGTCGACCAACGAGTAACGCTGTTGTTTGCAGCATTGCCTGTTTCCCCTGATGATGCGTCCTCGGACGGTGCAGGCATTTAGTCTACAGTTATCTGTCTCGCCATTGCTTTCACGCGCCTCCATATCGTGGTGCACCAATATCCACGTAGACAAGAGTGGATAAATTCCACGGTTCCAAATGCTGGAAAAAGAAGGGCAGATTTATTTTGGTGAAATAAGTTAGTCACTACTGATTTTAACTACTCACATTATGCTCTGCAGTCGACGGCAAAATAATGTCGCGGAATTGCATCACAACCTCACAACATACTGATCCTGCGCCAAGGAAATTTTAACTTAGACATGAGAACAACAGCATCACCAGCATTACCAAGGTTTCTCGCTGAAAATTCGAGACTTTATGAACAGCCACAACCTAAAATGGAGTCATTGTTTGCTCTCTGAAACCATGATACAGTGATTTCTGTTCTCGAGGGAAATCTTTCATCTAATTATGGGCCTCATATTCCCAGTAAAGTAAGTTTTCGGATATATTTTGCGTTTATATGCAAATTCGGGCCTAGGGGTTTAATAGGAGGCAGCAGAAAAGAAAGCTATTTGACTATCTCTTCGGGACGGAAAGGGGATGCTTTAGTATTCCACTGTGCAGCACGAATGTACTTGAGAGTGTATCATGTCATTCCTCCGTGAGCACATTGAGTATACCATTGAGTGTACCCTAATGAAGCAGTGATGCCACAATACCACCGTTAAATATTCACGCTCAAGTGACCACGGATAACTCATAAGCTGTAGTCGAAGCCGCACGTATAACCTTAGTTAGTTCTATTATCTTAAGAGGTCATAGACTCATTTTCATTGATCGGTATTCTGAAATCTTAAACGGTATACGTAGCACGCTTGAATTAATAAGAATACCTTAGCACGCGCTTATCCTTCGTCGACAAAATCAGGAAAAATAATGCTCCAAGACTTCCCGGTCATCCATCGAGCTTACACAAGGAAGAAAAAGATGCCGGGTTCCATTAGTGACAAAAATGTATTGATGAAATAAATAGCCACAGGTGTGGTTTCAGCAGCTTCCTGTTCATTATCGTTGCTTTCCTCATTTTCATCTGAAAAAATGGAAAGAATGATTAGTGTACTCCGATAGGACGCGCTGTTAAAGTAAATTCATAACCATTAACTTGAGCACAGTTGACAACTAACACTTAACCTACTGAAGAAGAATAACAGATCACCAATATAAATCGAAAAAAGTTTCTCTAACTTTTTAGTAAAACAAGTGTAACCATCATAGACTCTGTTATAACTAGGTCAAACGTAGTTTTAAATATTGCCATAACAAGTGAAACATGTATCAACATAGCCAAGATGTACCTGGACAACGAAAAGATTCATTAGAGCGTATAACATGATAATGCATATTCGCATTTAGGTGTATATATATGTGAAACAAATATAATTACCCTTGATCTTCATGTGCACAGGTAATGAAATATGTTTCACGCATGTGTTCATGTTAAGAAACTGAAATTCATGTTGAACAAAAATAAGAATATACAGAAATGTGCCAATCACTTTTGAATGAATTAAATAAATCAGCATCATCGTTCAACGTTAAACAGCAAGGAAAGCCTCAATGAACGCTGCCTTTTCCCAAAGGTTACATACGTCTAT
Organism: Fasciolopsis buskii; assembly: GCA_008360955.1. Classification (NCBI taxonomy): domain Eukaryota; kingdom Metazoa; phylum Platyhelminthes; class Trematoda; order Plagiorchiida; family Fasciolidae; genus Fasciolopsis; species Fasciolopsis buskii. Next base: position 145,544 of record LUCM01000138.1, read on the forward strand.
AAAAAGAGTAAATATCCAAGGGGAACACGAGGTGGACCTACAAAGGTGCGAAAATATAAGAATGCTGCAGTAGACAACATACAGAGCAAAGTCTAACTGTACAGTCGCACTCCTTCAATCATCCTGATTCGATAGAAAATGACAACACGATCGCTGCTGTTCACAGTTCACCTTCATATCCTTCAGTGTCTCCAGCCAGCTAGCTGACGAGTATTTCAGATTCCAATCAACAAGACGTGGGACACCTACTTTACTTAAGTTCGCTGTACACTTTCGCAATCCATGTTGCCACGTCATCTGCTGGCCTCCACGTGGCTTTCTCCAATCCGTGGGAGGAACCCAAGATAGGACACAATATGGTAGACGGGTAATCGCCATACGCGACACGTGACCAACCAGTGTAGTCTACTAAGTTTCATGCATTTACATAAGGTATTATCAGCACTGGTACCTAGTATTAGATTCTTGACCTCCATATTACTCAGCCGACCACTCCATCCAATCCTAGCGATAATATGTAGACATCGGTGGTCAAACGTAGGCAAATCATACGTGTACACACACATACCGATAAGAGTTATATGCGTAGGAATGCGTAAATGTATGCGCAGTCACAAATAACTTTACATTATGTTGCTCCCAGTAACGCATATAGTCCTGCGTTGTGTTGGTCACTGTAATACTGACCTGTATAATCGGTGATAAGTACAAGATGAGTTTTTCAGGCACGCTTAATTTAGGCCTGGAGCGTTGAATCAATCTTCGTATCCGTAGTATGATAAGTTGCTTTGTGCAGTTGGGAAGTTTTGTTTGCGGACAGCCTCTGAGAGCAAATTATCACTCCGCCAAGTTTGCTGTTTCAAAATGATATCTTCCCATTGAAACCGCGCTAGTTCAAATGCAACAGAAGATTGTTTTTAAGATGGTTATTGTACAGTCGCCGGCTGAGTTGACTGATGCATGCAGTAATGGCATGTCTATCATGTGCCAAGTTTTCGTAGATATTCCTTTCTTCAAGTTTTGAAAATAAAAGTTCGTACTTTGTATGGTAACAATGGGCAAACTCGCGGGCAATATCTGTACCATTCTAGCTTAGTGAATTTGCCGGAAAAGCATGGCAGCTTTTTCTGTAACTTCATTTCGAAGTTTTGTTAATGTCCGCCTGTGTTCGTTGCGCAAGTGGTTAAAATAATGTTCACTGTTGCAAAAAAATATACCAGTCGGTTTTCCCATTATATGTTCGTTTCGTCTGTGTCCCTTGCAATACCCACAGGTGGGACAGTTTGATGTGTTCCTTATTCCTTTTGGAGTGTGTGAGTTGCTGCGCTAATCGTTGGGCAAAATAATCTGGTGTTGAAACAAAAATGGTTTTGAAAATGAAGGCTTCTGATGACTGATTTAGACCGAGTAAAATAAATGGAGTGGACAACTTATTTATTACCAAATGGATTGAGAATGCGGCGGTCACAGGATGTGCTCATTGCATTATTTTCCTCCTGGACCGCCTATGACACATTCGCTGGTGACGGTGACCGTGATGGTGTCAGCATCTAAATTCACCGGAATTCTTTTACAAGGTATATGATACTCGTTAATAGTATCCATCAGTCTAACAGGAATTTTGCTAAAGCAGAGTATAAAGTGAAAGATATAAATTACTGTTTCAGTTTGCCTAACAGAACCATCAAATCGGCAGTGTTTGTTGGTGAAGCATTCTTTGATATTTGCAGGCATTTTCCTAATCGTCTGCAAAGTGTGAAATGCAGCACAAGATGTGGTCACATCCGTTAATTTCTGCTCTGGATGTACGTAATTTTTTCTTGGCATTATATGTAATCTTCCGGATCTCCCAGGTGTGTGGTCTTCAGGCTATTCAGGGAATACGTTTGGTTCTAATTGACCTTCGGTAACTAAACCGGTGGTTTTAGTAAGCGAAACAACTGTAGGAATATCTTCAGGCTGGCCTAACATGTTTAACTATAATGGAGGTACATGTCTTCTGTAACTTGTCAAATCTTTCTAGTGAAGTATCGTGACCATCCGGTAACCACTGCTTGCCAGTACTATTCTACTATAAAGTCGAAGTTCACTGCCTCTAACAAAGCTAAAGAGCTAAAACGTAAACACCGAGAGTTAAAAGACTGTGCGTGACTTTCACCCGTAGTACCATGGTTAACATTACGGCACTGTAACAAGAAGCTATCAACAGCACGATTAAGTTGAACAAATGAGTAGGGATTGGCTGAATCAACGGCACTTTTGACAGCGATCACAGTCCTTCGTTAGTCCATTAGGTTGGGGATGACAGGGTGCAGTGAACAAATGACGATAACTAAGTGCTTTTAATCAGCCACTGAGCGATTTAGCAGCAGAATAAGTGTCATTACTAGTAGTAAGTGCAAGAGGTACACTTTCACTGCTGAATGTCTCCCGTAAAGCATTTCGTGTGAACTCAGATGTAGGCGAGGTTGTCCAACACACTTCTGGCCACCGTGAAAAAGCACCAATGATTCCTATTGCATAACTCTGAATATTGGTGTGTTTTGTAGGGAGGGGGGGTTGGTGGCTGTCAAAGTTTTGTGACCATTGAGCCTGACAGTTAGATTGCAAACATTCCATCACCGGCCGAGGTGACATCATCAGGCTGGCGATAAAACCTTAGCGATCTAAACGCCATGCTCAACGCTCACGAAACATTGAAAACTTCCAAACTGAAGTAGAAAACTCTGTAAACCACTGGATACTAGTTACCCAGGAAGTGGTCGCAGTAATCTGCGTGTACATGCTGCACGATTCACAAGGTATTGGTTACGGAACCCACTTGTTAGGCTTTGAACGTTGTTTGCGCAAGCCATTCTTGTGTTCCTTAGCAGTTTTAGTAATGTCCTCGTTCACTTCTGATAATCAACAATTTTCCCCCATGTCAACAATTTTATTTTGTCAACTCTCAAGTGGTCGGAAGAACTGGATAAAATCTCATTGGCTACTGAACTTGCCGCTGTCTTACATCCTGGTATGGCGCACATTTTAAAAAAATCTGGTCCTGAAGTAAAAGTGATATTGGCTGGATTTCTGATATGGTTATTCCAGCAGTTAACCGATCTTGAAGTTGGTCACCCAGCTGTGGACCGTAGTCACATTTTGGGGCTGGCGTCTTAGCCCTAGGATAAATTCTCAAACAAGCAAACCTATTGCAATTTGTTGTCTCGGTGGCAATGAAACTCGCGGTTCTGAAGTAGTGTAAAGGCAGTACCTTCAGCACCTTCTATGAAAGGTTTTAAAGAGATGCCGAAGAGGGTCGAGTTTTTACTAAAACAAGCTTCTTTCTCAACAAAATGTAACAAGAACAGGGTCGAACTTTCAGCACTCAAGTAATTCGTCGCATGACACCAGGTTTCAAATGGTTCGCAGTAATCCTCACACTCTCTTGCGGTCCACTTAGTATCCAATGCTTCTGATTAGGTCGGATGTATGATGCAAGTTTCGTTTGCGACGCCAAATCTAATGGCGTATGCACTAGAGTGCAAGAATCCAGCGCGGTGTAGGATGGAGTTAGTGCAATGTATTGTGGTATATTCTCATTACTTGCACTCGGATTCGTACAACACTAGCACAGAAATACAGTAAGAGTATGATGAACTAGTAGCACAATCCTCTGTGAGCATCACAGGCTCTAACCGCGAAGAAGGGAGACACTCATTTTATTTAAGTCTGATGGAGCTCTTCTCACTCCACACGGCCACCTTAATGTGGCCCCTGGCACTCGGTGGGAGGAACGGAAGACGGGCACAATATGGTAGACGAGTGTTCGCTTTACCCAACACGTGGCCCAACCAACTGCGTTAGGCTGTGACGGAATATTCCCTGAACCTGCATTCAATACCAGACTCCTCCTTATTAGAATATGTGGTCGGTAGCGGGCAGTGTAGGCCTATCGAACACTCGATATACGCATGCCTACCCTTACTACCGCACTAAAATCTTCAGTCATACAGCTGCAAAGGCAACTGAGATGGCCAACGGTTGTTAGATATCCCCGTTGAACATCCAGCTCGGTACCACCGAAACCTTGTGGCAATACTTTACACCCTGAAGGTGCAAAGGACATGCCCAGTGAAGCTACCGTCCTCCGCAATCTACCTATTACAAGGTGCCATATTCCGTAGATTCGAACAAGCACAAAGTCATCTGCGTAATCTAGGTCCCACAGCTTCTCCCAACTTGCCAGTTCGGCGCCTATACCCTGAAGACCTAAAGCGTCATCCATTACCCCATCGTTGACGAAGTTGAACAAGAATGGAGAGATGGAACACCCTCGTCACTTCGAATGAACCTGACAACCTCAAGCGACAACGGGCATAGCAACACAACTACCAGCATAAACAGAAAAAAAGATGAATGGCGAAGATTGATGGCAAAATGGCCAGCTGAAGAACTGTATGTAAGGAGTGTTTTGAATGTGAGAAAATCACTGGCTGAACTGCTACGCCATATTACGTATTGTCTCCAACCATCGCCTGGGGAGATCTCGTGGACCCGAATTGGCTAGTCTAACGGCACCGACACGAAGCAGTCCACCGGTTAAATTTTTCCGTACTTGTTTTTCATATCGTCGATAGGCAATTTCGAACCATCTTTCAGCCATAATCTGCCTCGAAAAACAGCCCACACTGAGGCAGTCATTCCGTAGGAATATCCCAACCACCGTGATCTATTCACATTCAGTGCAAGGTTTAAAGAATCCAGTATCTTACGTGCAGCCTCCGAAGTACTCACAAAATTTTCCCACCATATTATACCAATACTATGAAGACAACGGTGTCGAAACACTAAACGTTTTCGCATATATTCTGCTCCCACATGCCATATTTTGGAGTCGTATAGTAACGCCGAACTCACTGTTGCTGTGTATTTTTGACCTTTCCTTGATAGTGGGATGTTACGCCTCAAATTAGCAAAGTCCAGTCGAGCCTTCTGTGTGCGTGGGGATACTCCCTCTGACATACGACGACCAGGTGAGATACAGCTACCCCAGTAACTAAATCTACCCACCTCAACCAGTTGTTCCACTCCAAGAACCAGATTCGGCTTTGAGCCACTTTAGCTCTGCAAAAGAATTCGTACTTGAATCTCCACTCGGCAGCACAAATGTCGTCCGCATATTCCAGACAGATTCTTGTCTGAGCAAACATCAGTTCCTCTAATCTCACATGACGATAGAGCTATCTCCATAAACAACTCGGTGACAAGTGTAAAGAAAAAGTGAAAGGGAGCAATCCTGACAAACTTCATTTATCGTAGTGAATTCGGGTATAACATTGCTATCAGCACGAAGCCCGCTTCAGAATTTTGCAGAGATACGATGAGTGAAATAAATTTCTCCGACACACTCTTCAGTGAGGCAGCGCACGACTGGCTGAGTCGAATGCCGCTTTCAGATCAAAAGGGACAGAAACCCTGAGATTACGGATTATGTGCCTATCTCCTAAGGTGCTTCTAAAAGCGAAGATGTGGTCAACACAACCAGGACAGAGATGGAAACCGTCTTGGTTCAAATACACACTCAATAATTGGCGGAGTATAGTATCAGCGAGCAGTCACCCTTCTAGTAAATCTGTGTACTCATCAGTTCACACCAGACTTTAGGAACCTCTTCACTTGATTAGGTTGATAACGGGAGTTTTGTTAACTCCGACGTTAACACTTGCCCACCATCCTTGGTGTCAGCGCATCTGCCTAATGATTTTTAATTAAATCTGTCTCCCTCATTACATCCATTTTCGAAGAACAGGTATCTGCCTGCAGAGAAAAGCGGGAGGTCTACTGTGGCCGTTGGCCATCTAGTGTTCTGTCCAACGCTCCAGTCGACATGCCTGGGCGAATTAGTGCGCCGTCGGATTCCTTAGTCATATAGCCTCCGTGGACCGGTGTTCCTAATCAGTCGATAAAGGTTGCAACTATTTCCGCTAGCAGCAGCCTTTTCCATTTTCCTACCCGCCATTGCCCCCAATCGTTTTTGCGCACCCTGACCAGCCGATGTCTCAAGGATCTAAGCCTCGCATCGCAAGTTGCATCCGGGAGACGGATCTCTGAGCATCCAACAGAAAAACTGAAGTTGAGGATATCAATCGTCTCTGAGGTTTACATGGCAAGGGAGTCTTGGGTGCTGTTTTACGCTGAATACAGCATTTCATTGTTCTGCTCCTAGGCATTTTCTTGAGACGACGATCGTGTCGAAAGATCCGATTAGAAATAAAGTCGGCGATGATCGTCTAGAACTAGCTGTGCAGGACGCGTCCTTTTCGTGCTGGTGGCCACAAATTAGGCCCAAACGAAAGCCAGTGCGAACTAAAGCATGCCCGAATTCACGGATGTGGACCAGAATGACCGGGTATCCTCGATTAGTCCACGGTATCGGTGACTGATAGCTATGTGGTCAATCAGAGTCCGACGCTGTAAAACCGGAGGGTGCCAGGTGAGCCGATGTCGCCTTTGGTGACAAAAATTGATGTCCGCCAAAAACAGTGTGCGGTCGGGACAGAGTTGACTGAGACGATCGTTTTTGTCGGTCCGATTGGCTGTAACGAAAAATCTGCCTTTTCTGTGCCGTTCCACCTCCGCTAGGTAGCCAAGCTGGGCGTTAAAATCACAAGCAACGACCACGTCTGTTGAACGCAGACACATCACAGGAATTAGGCGAACTTTTTCGGTAAAGAATACTGGATAGCGCCGACCGGCCATGTGAGTCTAAAACAACTTCCAAAGGGATAAAGACCAAGATTGTTGGGCAATGTTGTGGTGTACTTCAAATGACTGGAGAATGATGAAAATCTGGTCAACGCAAAAGTGACTTGGGAGAAACCCGACCCGGTGTTCGCGGACGTTGCTCGCGCGAACTGGTATCAGAAGACGAAGCATTATCGAAGCCGAAACCTTAGTACGAGGGTTGCTACAGTCAATGCATACCCTGTCCTTGAAGATGAGTGTATTTAGTGGCTAGCACCGTGGCAGTAGAATATCCTGCTCATTCCACATGTTACAAAACAAACGAGTACATACTTTCACCAGAGCACGTACACTCAGATTGAGAGCAGCTAGAGAAAGTTCGCCGGGACCGCCCAATTTTCTGTGCATTAGTAGTTGAATATTCAACTCTACCTACAGTTTCGTTGGACGGTCAGGTGACCGTCCCGCAGTCGTTGATACCAGAGCAACCATGATAGCACATGGCCAGGCAAAAGCGCTTCTTGGAATACTGCTCGCAACGATCGTGCTTCGTTTTTCGGCAAACACAGACTTAATGTTTTTATTCCATACCCTTTCACTAACCGAAGTTTACACCCGCCGGTGTCACTTATGAAATTAAGTAGTGTCTGTCACCTGAAACATTTGTTACTCCCATTTCGCCGGCTGCTCTGAACAGCCAATCTCGAAGATCCTTGCTACGGCCTGCGGTCACATGATTCTGCAGATGCCGTTGTATTTTATTCCCCTTCCTGCAGTTTGAGAATTGGCATTCTCCCTCCACTAGACTCAGGGACCACCGAGATTTCATGCCTTTGACTAACAACGAATTTATGATCTCAGACGAAGCCTTCCACCAAGTGCGTCGCCCGTTTGATATGGTCTCAGTGCTCATACACATTTCTGTATGATGGAGTTCCTAGATCATGCACCGGTTTTTTTCTTTGCTGATCCGAACATCCGAATCAAACGTTCTACGGGTAACTGGAATTGTATCCGTGGTGAGTAAGTTGGAGTGAACTCGTATTACTACTAATGTATAGTCACTGCACACCCTGTCGAAGATTCCTATTATACATGGATAACCGATTTCGTGAACAAAACTTGAGAAGCCTATCTACGTTACCCATATGTCGAATGGTTAAGACACAACGTTCGCCAAGACGGGCTCCCCTACGCTGTTCCCCAGGGTGTGTTTAGATTATCAATCAGCGCTACAAGGTCAGAACATTCGCATCTGTGGAGCAGTGATAAACCCGTCGTGAAACCCATCCTTGTGCTAGAGGCACGGCCCGTTGAATTGCATCCCAAAATCACTAACAAGTTGAACTTTGCAAAACCACGCTTTCGAACGCCAACCGATCCCCTGGAGCTATATAGCATATACGTCACCCAGTTTCAAATGACAGCTTCAATCAAGCCAATTGAAACTAGTCCTTAGCCCACTGACTTCCAACTCAAGTTGTTTTGTTTCCTGAAGTGCAAAGGAAATACCTTGATGAGATATCAGGAGTAATTAGTCCGACCACACTGCTCGGACCAGGGAATTGCGTTTCACAGACGCAGCACATACCAGTTGCCAGTGAATCAACTATGAGTGCCAAACAAGCCTATTGAGAGAAATGCGCGTTAAAAGAGCCTACGTTCATAGGTTGATGAGGCTAGATAAAATGTCAACTATGAAAATGAAAATGATTCACGACACTACTTGACAATGAATTGTTGCGAGCATCGAGTGACGCTTTCATCCGAGCGTCACGCTGCCAAACTTCTGACAACCCTGGTAGCTTTCTCTTTTCTCAGTTCAATCCTCAAATCGGGCACAGACCACAGGTTTTTTAAAGTCACATCAGATTGTTTGTGTTACAGAATTGGATGAAGAAAGTAAACCAAACGCTCCCGCTATTTTGCTAGTTGGTATCCACTTAGTCTTGTGCCATTGTATTGATTTCGTTGCACGTGGCTGCAAAAGTAAAGCTTATGATCTGCAGTGTGGAAAATCGCTCGCTTCCTCTTGTTTCACCTCCCTCCAAAAACAGTAACACATAAACCCACATACAAATTACATTTTTGTCCTGAATATACCAGTGGTTCATTGCCGACAGTCGCCATCCATCAGCAGATTCGAAACAAAACTTTTGAACACCAGTGCAAAGTAGATTGAAAGTAACAGAAATTATTGAAAATAACGATGATTAATGATGGGGATGAAAAGACAGTCGGTATCAGATGAAAAAGTAGCTCTCGTTGGTCGAAACATCCGAGCAAATTCTTCCCTCTCGTTGCGATCATTCCTTCGATGTGGGAGTAGGTTGTGCTGCCTTAACAGGAGATTTGTTGGATTGTTTTGCAAATAACTCGTCCAGTTCCGCATCCTTTTTTCGCTTCATTTGAATCAGCTCTTCCTGTAATCAGAATTGGAACGAAAACGAACGCTCATCATTAGGCTCGCCATGATGTCCAAAAAGTGGGGAGTTATGAAAGAATTCGTAATGCAGTAGTGTCCTGATAGGTGGTGAAGTTTTTTAAATAAAACTCGAATTTGACAGCGATAATGTCAATGTGTGCAATTTTGAGTACTCCAGTCTAAATAGAGAGTTCGCATCGATCTCATCAGGAAGTAAACCGTTAAACGGACTGGCAGTAATAATCGGAAGGCAGTACAAACGAAGGGAAAAAGCGTGGTTATCGTGTTCCTGGACATTCGAGCAGTCTTTGACTCTGCACTATGGCACTGTTTGTTGAGAAATTGAATGCCTAAGGAGTGAGTGTCGATCCTCAAAGAGTTGTGGCGCCATACGTCAGGTCCAACTAGGGTTTATGGCCAGCTTTTATCACACTTCATCGTCTCCAGTGGAGTACGGCAAGGATGCCGTGTATCGTCATTTCTTTTTAACTTTGCCACAGAGTAGGTTCTACAGAACGATTTATTTGATCGTTTAGTCGAAGGTGTAGAACTCCTTCCAGGGAATTTTTTGCCGATGATATCGCCTTATTGAGTGACAACGCACAGGCAATTCAACGCGTGTTGGACCGTTTGGCGACTGAGGCCTCTAGGTACGGTATGTGCTTTGCACCTTCAAAATGAAAGGTACTTCTCACAGTTTGTGACGATCTGTCAGAGGAAGTCAACAGCTTCAATTACCTCGGGAACCTAGTCACACCTGGCAGAGATGTTAGATGAGAAGTGTCAGTATGAACTGCGGAAGTCAGAACAGCTTTCGCGAACCAACGAAACTTGTGGCGCCGCCAATGATATCTGGTTATTTTTCGAGGGTGGTGTGGTTGCGGTGTTCTTTACGGTTACCGGACCGGGCTTATCCGCCCTGAGGATGCCCGGTGACTTTCTGTTTCCACCACCGATGTCTCCGAGTCTGATGGGAACATCGGGTGAGCAATAACGGAGTGCGTTGTCATGTGTTGGGGTGCCAACAGTCATCATTTGACTGAGGTAATCGCTTTGGTAGCTTGGACACGTATTGCGTATGCCTGCCCATCGTCTACCTTTTCGTAAGCTGTTAGCACTTGCTGGACAAGGCCGGAAGAAGCGAAGCGGCAGTCATGGTATCACTTGGCGTAGATGCATGAAGAAGGTAGCTTGGGTTTTGGCCTTGGTTGGTGCTTCTCGCCTTCTTGGTTGGGTTCCGAGAGATATGGGTCAGAACCGGAATGGCCTGTCTGTAGAACTCATCCAACTTAAAAATGCCGAAAAGAATACTAAAAACATCGCAAAAGGTTTACGGTCAAAAGTTCAATTTGCATATTATCACACTGGCACTATGCTTGAGTTCGAGCAGGTGGCAACAATGAAACATAAATATGTAAAAGTAGTCGGAGAGAAGTAATGGAGTTTTTTAGCCCTATAAAATGCCTCCCAAAACCGCACGTAGGATGATAAATTGCATGACAGAACAACACCATTACAGAAAGGAAGAACCTATTTCAGGGTTTTTGGCGGCTTACTGATACACAACCAAGACAAAGCATCCCAAGGCCTTCAGAAGAATGGAACGAAAGAAGTAGAGGAAAAAAATTATTACATTTTACCTTCCATCCTAAAAGATCGGACAGACGCAACACCGAGTCATCTGCATCACCGGCGACAAACACATCGCGTTTATTTTCTGGGGCATCCCAAGGAATGCCGTCCTGAAAAAGAGGTTGGAAAATTTGCACTGAACAATATCATGAATTAAATGCTATCAACAAACTACTGAAATTCAAGTTGAAACGAATTCGTGCACATTTTACAGAGGGCAAAGACATCCGCAACTTATGGAATGGGAGCAATTAAATCACTTTGTGTTTCTTGCGCAACTTGTTGTTATGTTTTTTACGTCAACTGGCCGATTATCAGAAAACTTTGAAGCCGTTTAAAAAAGCACGTGAATACTGTCTATGCTGGAGAAGGAAATGTCAACTCAATCTGCAAGAGTTAGATTTCAAAGATTTAAATTAACTAAGAGGCATAAATGGCCTGACTTCACTATCCTGACTTGAGAGTGTTTGACGAGATTGTCACGGGAAACTAAAATCAAGGATAAACTCGTAGAGGCGTACACAGAATTACATATACGGCCCGCAAAACAAATAGACAAATGGTCTTGAAACTACAATTAGGTCAGATGGCTGACATACAAATAACAGCCTAACTACAGATTACTCCTTATCAAGGAGAAGTGGTGGTGAAAAAAATACTGCGAAAAACAAATAGGCATACCGAGTGGATGATAGTGTACTGTATAAAATTGAGTCAAGACGCAAAATAGGTGGGATTCAAAAAATGGAGTATCAAGAAAATCGAATGCACGAGATAAGCCATTATTAACACCTTGTCGGGTCACGGAGACACACAGGCCGCCGTATCGAGTCAACATACGCTCTCATTGTGTCACTTATTAATGATGACTCAAATAAGTCGCTAGTTTTCCTTAACCATCTGAACAACACCGAATGCAATGTTTTCACGCATTCAGAAGCGTCAATGGGCACTCACCAACCTGAAGCATCCGTGGCGACGGTAAGCCATCGGGTTATCGGGAACATACAGCAGTCATACGGCTCACTTGCATGGACGAAAGAAAACGTATGGAAACTTTCGGCTTTTGAACCCTGAACCCTGTTATCCTCGTAGTACTTCCAGAGCAAAGTGGGAGTATTTTCTACATAACTCAGAATTTGGGCGTAAGGTACCGGGTCATACGGTCAAATTTCTAGAAAAGACACTGAATATGAGTATATCAATGTGATTGGGACGTTTTGCACATGCCCACAGAACAACTCCCTCATTGTATGTTGTTCTCCGAAGCAGGAAGTTATTGGGAGAAGGTTCGGAGTAGTCAGTCGGTGACATGGAAATAGGGTATGAAAATTCCAATCACTGGACTGATCCGTGTAGATCCAGTTAGGCAATCGGGTTATGGTCCACCAGATGGCAGCAGATGGAAATTTGCTGCAGCTCAGCTCGTTATCACACCTGACCTACTGAGGCATTATGTCGCTCTATGGCACTTCAAGTTTCAGGGTTTTCACTGCCGGTTTAGCGTCCTCCCCGTCCAATAAGCCTTAGTTGTTATGGGTAAGTCCCCTCCACTATACATGATCTAAGTATTATAGAACAAGATTCACATTCTCACATGCAATGGATGGAGGTGGAAAATAATACGACGGAATGCCACAGTCAGCAGCGTTCTCTTGTTCGAAATTTTTGCTTTTCTACCTAACTCTTCAACTTACTACTTCGCCGTTGATCTCCCAAATCTTTGAGCAGATGGGGTACTATAAAGTGCCAATCAAAACCAGAGCACGCTTCTACAGAGTTAATGGTTGTAAGAACTGAAAGCGAAAGATCTTTATACCATTTTATTTAAGTTGAGGTTCGCGGGAGATTTACAATCGAACCCAGGCATAAAATCAATTCAAAGTCTTTGACTGTGGCGGGATTTAATTCCAAATACTCAAATTACTAGGCCTGTTTATTTCGCTTACTTCTTCCCCTACAAGAGTTAGGTTCGGCTTCGAGGAAATTCAATCCCGCGAAAGCATTCTACGCAAAAGCGTTACAACTACGCCTACACTACTATTCAGAGGATTGATAAATATTCGCAGGTTACTCGGGTCTTCGTTCAGTAGCACAACCATCTCAACGGAGGAACTGAAAAGAAAAGGTGGAACGGGCAACCTTGACGAATACCAATTCGAGTGATAAACTCGGGTGGGACGGCGCCATAAGCACGAACTCGGCTTTGGGCGTCCGTGTACAGAGAATGGATAAATGAAGTGAATTTCTCTGACGCTTCATTCAATGAGAGGTAACCTCAAAGAAATGCATGAACGACTACGTCAAATGCCACTTTCAGATCGAGCAGAAAAAAGGGAAGTAAATAGAACATACCCATGTCCTACGATTTGTCACATATTGAACATTGAATCATCATCATCATCGTTCAGCGGTAAACAACAAGGCAAGCCTCACTGAACGTCGCCTTTTCCCCAGAGTTACAAGTTTCTATAAAAAGAGTGAATATCCAAGGGGAACACGAGGTGGACCTACACAGGCGGGAAAAGATAGGATGCTCCTGCAGCCAACATACGGAACACAGTCTAACTCTACAAACGCACTCTTTCAATCATTCTGATTCGATAGAAAATGACAACACGATCGCCACTGTTCACGGTTCACTGCCATATCCTTCAGTGTCACCAGCCAGCTAGACGATGAGTTTTTCGGACCCCAACCACGAAGACGTGAGACACCTAAGTTTGCTGTATATCTTTTCCACCAATGTTGTCACGTCATCTGTTGTCCACTGCATGGATTCTTTCATTCCTTGGGAGGAACATAAAATAGGGCACGATATGGTAGATGAATGTTTGCCATACACAACACGCGACCCAACCAGCGTAGTCTACGCTGAAACAAGGTATTACTCACCCGATCACTCCATCCAATCCTAGCCATACTACGTAGATATCGGTGGTCGAAAACCCCAAAGCGACGAACATCCCCCACACGAATATTACATGTCTCGCAACCGTACTACAGAACTGAACGCACTGCAGCACAGTATACATGACATTTCAATTTCAGTGAAATAGCAAGCCGACGCCACAAGTGCTTCAGTCCAGCGCAAGCTGCTCGAGCCTTGGATATACGCATACTTACCTCCAATCCCGAGCTACCATCGTTCGACACGCAGCTACCAAGGTATGTGAAACGGTCAACAATCATTAGTTCCACTCCATGCAGTATCAAGTTCGGCACTGCTGTCGTCCAGTCCTGCAACAGCGCTTTACACTTTGAAGGTGCAAAGCACATGACAAACCGAGCGACCCATCTCGAGAGTCTACCTAGTGCGCGTTGTGGATGATCCGCAGACTCGAAAATGCACACAACGTCGTCTGCGTAATCTGGGTTACATAGCTCCCCTCTATTCCCCAATTCGATTCCTATATCTTGGAGACCTCCTAAAGCATCTTCCATCATCTCGTCCATGACGAAGTTGAACAGAAATGGAGAGATGGGACACCCTTGTCGAATGCCACTAGTCGTTTCGAATGAACTTGATAGTTCGCCTTATACCCTCACGCGACCATAGGTATGCGAGTATAATGCTCGCAACATTGGATCAATACGACTCCGATCGGATCAAAAACCGGCTAAGATCTCATGCATACTCCATTTGGGGATACCATATGGTTAGCGAAGGATAACGCTTGCCAGCAGTCTCGATGCGATGCCCACCAAACCAATTTCTCTGATTCTCACATGAGGACTTGTCACCTTCCTCTTAAATTGATACGATCACCGATTCACAAGTTACAGAAATTTGGTTCCTTTCTCAGATTGATCCCAGGAGTTTTGTTAACTCAAATGCCAACATTGCCCTACCGATCATGAAGAACAGGAACATCCCATCTGGTTCAGCTGACTAATGTCTTTTTAAAAAAGCCATCTTCCTGATCACCTCCATTTTCAAAAGAGGTCTAGTATCCATCTGCATTGGTTCACTTGCGGGCAGAAGTAGAAGGTCCACTATGGTGGTGGGCCAACAAGACCGTTCTTTAAAGTGCTCTATCCAACGCTCCTGGCGACGAATCAGCTAGCCGTCGGATTATTCCGCAGACCCGTTGGTAAGGACTGCGACCACCACTGTCTTCCTATTTCCCAACACTTACCTATCCATCGTTGCTCACGATCATTTTTCGGGCTCGAGGTCGAGAATGTCTGTCATCTCTGAGGTTTACACGGCATAAAGTCCTGCGCGGCAGTTGCCGCTAAGTCCAGAGCTTGTTTGATCTGCTACCAGTTTTCGCTAGGATCTTGGGCATTTTTGAGATGATAACGGCGTTGAAATCCCTGGTCGGAACTGAAGTCGGCGATTGTCGTTCAGAATCAGTAGTGCAGGACGCGTGGTTTTCATGCTAATGTGGCCAAAGACTGGGCACACACAAAAGCGAGCAAGGACCACGTGCGTGGACCAGAATAAACGACAATCTTCGATTTATCTACGTTACCGGTGACCGATGGCAAACAGTGATAAGTGTGTTGCAACCATAACCGTTCTGCTATTATACGAAACAAAGCCGTCCGCTAGCATCTTGTTGTTTCCATCGCAGTCAAACACTTTAAATAAAAGAAATGAAAAGACTTGTGATTATTACAATTTAGATGAGGATGATGCTACTGCCTGTTCTAATGAATCGGAAAATTGAAGCAGCACCAATATATGTTACAACAGCATAAGTATTTGTCCATAATACGGCATTATTAGTGGAGGCGATAATGGACACACATTCCGGTTACCGCGGCTAACTTCAGCGGAGGTAGTTTCCTTCAACCAAATGACTCAGATTCAACACACAATCAACCACCAACTGAATCTCGCTCTTCCACTCTCCCTCTTTCACCACATATATATATATATATATATATATATATATATAAGCAGGAAGTAGTATCTGGATGCGTAAACAAAATTCGACGAAGAGCTTCCATGCACACTCCTGTTGCTACAGATTCGATTCTGGTGAGAAATATATATATATATATATATATATATATATATAAATGCAGCAATGATCGTGACCGGTTGTGGTGTTCATCTACCCTCATACGCGGAATCGAGGTCATTTAAAGCGTTTGAACATCAGTTGACTGCTGATTTTGCCGGTAGCAACCGCAACGTCGACCTACACCCAAATCCATAAAAAAGACGTCCTGCAAATGAATATGTTAAAATTTACCTAAAAAAGATGAAGGCTAACAACACTGTTTCGCCAACGATCGTACGGGGTATACAGGATTCAAACGAGGTGTTCATAAAGACCGCGGAACGGCCTGAATTGACAAAAAAGTGCATCAAGATGGACGCTTCGGGGTGCGCAATTTCACACACCATTTTTCCTGAGGTAGATTTCCATTAATTTTTATCTTTACAGTTTATCCGCACCTGCTTCGTGCAACCTGAGCATCTAACTTCACGCAATTCTAAATCTATTCGGAGGCAGACTGCTGTCGATATGCATCAACATTATAAAGTCACTGAATTGAATCCGGTGACATTCTGTCGTCATACATCCCCACATTACACGTACCTCCAAAAACCAGCGTGACCAGCAATACACAAAAAAAACAAGAAAAACAAAACAACAACAGGTTACAAACTTACAAACCCAAGCGGCGATGCTTCGCGATTCAGATAGAGGCGCGGAACGTTCGAACGGACGCGATTGACAAGCAAGCAAAACGGAGTTACACTGAGAGATGTTCCCATAATAATCAGCAAGTCGCAAGCGGGAAAATCCTGTGGAAAAATAACACACATGAATAGCCAAATGACTCGGATTTCGAAACCCAGCTCAAACGGACAGATGCGAACTAAAGGAGCCAGATATTATCAGAATAGCAGGAATTAGGGAAACATCACATTTCTCTCAGTACACTTGGTTCGAGAAATCCCGTACGTTTTTTCCTTAAAAAACAGACTTCAGTTACTCATCGGTCAGAAACGCATCGCTGAGCAGCTTTAATTGTTGTACACTGACGATTCCGACATTACAAAGCGTAATCAACCGGTAAGGAACAATTAAAAGACTTTTGAGCAGCCATTAACTAGGGAAGCGGTTCAACTGATAGCTAGGTACCATTACAGTTTTTCATTTTTGGAATAGACATTACCGTTTTTCAGATGAAACGTTTTGTTTTCCGTCTAGTAGAATGTGAAATTAAAAGCCAGATTTACCTGTATAAAGACAGTTTTATGGAACTTCCGTTGCCTCGAACAGTCACAGAACGTCTAACCACAGAGATCGAACTCATGCTTCAGCTCAACAGTCTAATTCACAAAGTGTCCGAAAAAGTTATAGATAGTCGAAGGTGATGGCATCAACTGTGACGATCCGCATACTTTGATATAAACTTCCTTTTTACTTGTCAGTATACAACTGGAGGTGGGCACCACAAAGGTCAAGCAAAACATATACTTTACCTATTACTAACTCTCACTTGGAAGATGAACATACCGGTGTTGTCGAAAATGCCGGTGTTGTTTCCCACAACAGTGTCTAACACAAAACGTACAAAGACGCACCTGCGATGAACTTACGGCGTTATATGCAGTTGATTTTGGTTAATGGCAACAAGACTGTATATCCCAAGCTTCTACTGAGGCCAATAACGTCCACGCAATCTAGAACAACACGTGGTTTTGCACGTACACTTCATATGCCATCGTCAATGGCGGCCCCAATTCCGTCAAAAACTTGCTTACAGAAATCGCGATGACTTCAAGTAAATTTAAGAAGGTACACCAATGCGGATTCGGCAGCTCACACAAAAAAAACTAGAATGGGTGACCAACAGTGACAGTTTCACTTTCAGTTTATATCACCATCAAAGCGTGCTCTGGCTTCTATTGCTACTTCACAGCACCATCCGCTCAAAACAGAAGAGAATAAA
This sequence comes from Fasciolopsis buskii, assembly GCA_008360955.1. Taxonomy (NCBI): domain Eukaryota; kingdom Metazoa; phylum Platyhelminthes; class Trematoda; order Plagiorchiida; family Fasciolidae; genus Fasciolopsis; species Fasciolopsis buskii. Next base: position 163,248 of record LUCM01000138.1, read on the forward strand.
AAACAATGAAAAATCAACCGTGAGACAATAAGTCGAAGAACAAAAGAGGAGGAAGAGTTCAAACGCCACTGCTTGGGGTATTCAGTCATACCGCTTACTGCTCCAACAATCACATAGGGGAACCAGAATCTGGTGGACCACAATCGGTAGCTTAACTGGGTCTACAAGGATAAGTCCAGTGATTGGAATTTTCATACCCTATTTCCATGTCACCGACTGACTACTCCGAACCTTCTCCCAATAACTTCTTGCTTCAGAGAACAACATACAATGAGGGAGTTGTTCTATGGGCATGTGCAAAACGTCCCAATCACATTGATATACTCATATTCAGTGTCTTTTCTAGAAATTTGACCGTATGACCCGGTACCTTACGCCCAAATTCTGAGTTATGTAGAAAATACTCCCACTTTGCTCTGGAAGTACTACGAGGATAACAGGGTTCAGGGTTCAAAAGCCGAAAGTCTCCATACGTTTTCTTTCGTCCATGCAAGTGAGCCGTATGACTGCTGTATGTTCCCGACCTTTGATCGATAACCCGATGTCTCGCCGATGCAAAAAGTATTTCAAATTGAGGAGTACTAATTAGACCTTTTGCATGAGCGGAGGCACTCTTTCCGATTTACTACGAAATGGTGAAATGCAATCAAACAGGCAATAAGATCTATCCACTTCACCCAAATCGTCCACTGGATGAATTGGGTCCAATCCTGTAATAGTAGTCTACGCTTTGAAGGTGCAAAAAGCACCACAACTACGCTTATATCATAGTTCAGAGGATCGATAAAAATCTGGAACACACTTGGGACTTCGTTCAGTAGCACAACGCTACCCGAGCATTCTAAGTCAGACAGTATCGTCTGAGCAAATATTAATTCCATTATCGCACGAGGATAGGGCCATCTCCATAACTATCTCAATGAAATTGAAAAGAAAGGCTGAAAGGAGCAACGCTGAGGAACACCACTCCGAGTGGTGAACTCGGTAGTCATAAGCAAGAACTCAGCTGTTCGCACACAAAGACTAGATAAGTAATATGAGCTTCCAAAGCGTATTCTTCAGTGAGGCAGCGCCAAAGAGTTATACGACCGGCTGCACCGAGCGTCGCTTCAAGGTGAAGGAAGACAAAGACCATGAGATCACGGAAAGTGTGCATTTGTTCCAAGATTTGTCTCAGAATGAAGGTTCGATCAATACAATCCTGACCGGATCGGAAGTTGGCTTGATTCTCATGTATCTTTCGAAGGCACTAGATACCCAGCGTTGAATAATGGTCGCGAGCAGTTTGGATGTGATGCTTACCAAACTAACTCAAACTAATTCATCTGTGATTTTTGCAAAGGGACCCATCACCGTTTCTGTTGAATTGTAAGTTTTCATGGTGAATTTGCTAATCAAAACTGACCAAAACAGCAAATCAACTAGGTTGGTTCATCCTGCTATCACCACCGCGATGATCTAATATTGCGTCTACCAACCCCTTGGCAGTTGCTGTGACGCTTAACTTGATTAAACGAGCATTGGTGCACATGCCGACATGGTTGTAGAAGTCGACTACGCAATGCGTCATGACTAAGCAGTAAACGGAATGAAGTCACAAAGATGACTCGAACCGATGGTACGTTGCGTAACACAAGCAAAAATACTGGAGTTCAGTAATAGATGGGACATGTAAGCCATCGTTTTTCCAGTAGGAAGTACCAACTCAGAATGCTTGTTTTCCTAAGCATTACTCCGGCTGACCACATCAAAAACTTTACAAACTGCAGCCCGCCTTCGTGCATCACATTTCCAAGGGTACACTTAAATAAATTTTATGTCCTACGTTTGGTTGCATCTTGCGTTTTGGGTTTATTAGTAGAGAACATTAAATGCGAGGTTCCAGCTCAAAATGTGCTCCGATTCCTTACGCTTGTTGAAACTTTGCCTACTATTAGCTGTTGAATCACACTCGCCAATCCACTGAATCATACTTCAGAAATTCACTTTGCCTTTGTTTTACGGATACTCCGGTGAGCGAGGGGCCGTACAGTGACGTTAGGTTCTTTCATGCATCACTACATAAAGTCTTAATAAATCAGGTGTGGTAACAAGCTGTATGATAGCGAAATGCCGTCTACTACCGAAGTCACAAATTTCTTTCCACTTTCCTGGCACTTATTTGAATCTGTTGATTGCTGAAGTCTCCCGTCATTCTGGTTAGACACAGACAGGACACTGAGGGTCAGAAAATTCGGAGTTTTATCGCTTCCATTTCCCCTCACTGAGTTGCAGAAACGAACGAATAGACCTCATGACCCAACTCATTGCATCAGTTCAGTCCTCACAGCTGTCAGCTTCAAACTGCATCATATAAAGACACTTTCGTGGAGGGCATAAGGAAGGTAAATGTACCCAAAACTCTAACGTACACTAGGCACGTAATTCTTAACCAGATACTTAGAAAAGCGGCTCACTTCAGATGAATACCCATAAACCCGCACTGCTGTGTTGTAACCATCGCTGCCGCTTCACGACACCATACAGTCAACAGCAACACTAACCGTTTCTTCGACATCAGGTGAATTACAGCTTATTGTGATGTCACCGAATGACTCAAGCGATGACAAAAGTCGATAATTCTGTTTTAATCCTGAAGTGTGCTGCCATCATCTCTTTGTTGACACCGAATGCACGATACAGTGACCACAACTGGTAACTTTCATTCTTGCATTTCAAGCACGCAAAATCTGTCACTGTAGGCTAAATACGCGCACTGCTTGCGCGTAAATACCTGCAGCCGTGAAGTTAAAAGGAAACCCCAAATGAACCTAAGTAAAGCTTAAAAACTTTGTGATTGAATCTGACGACGGAATGAGAATTCCAGTAGCAGGATCAACTGCTTGGCGGGGTTTTTATAATGTGTTCACCTATACGTGATACTAATCACTAACGACAAGGCAATTGATAAGATCAGACTGAACTAATTCGGGAAGGGTAGGCCGAAAAGTTTTCTGCGGCACGAAAATGTCCACATCGCAACAGACTGCGATTTACCAAAAAACGTTTCAGTGCTCCCCATAGCCGGCACAATGGATTAGGAACATGAAATGGGCAAAATTATTCCTAGTATTCAGCAACTACTAGACCGAAGAAAGCATCACAAAACTACAGTGACAAGCGTACAAAACATGAAAAGTTGAGACTAATAACATGATGAGCATACAACTAATGTGAGACCATATAAACGTTAACAAATAACTGATGATGGTTGGGCCAATAATCGGAAGCACGTTCCCGATTAAACTGCTTCAAGCAAGATGGTGTGCGTGCACCATGATGCATTCTGGATATAAAAGGCTGGGAAAATTTATGTGGGTGGTAGCTCAAGTTGTTGACTCTTACGAGGTTCTGATGACTGACCTTGGGAAACGTTTCACCAGCGGTGAAGATGACACCGTCGCCCATACAATTACGATGTTCCTTAACAATTGACGAAACGTTTGCGATCTAAACGACAAGCCCAAAGATCAGAACCTTGGTCAAAAAATTAGTCTCGTATTTCACGAAATTATTTACTATGTGATATCGACTCGCAGCTCCCTGCTAACGAGCCGTGGAAGCACTACACAGATGTTTCAGCCGCAGCATGAATCATTAACAGTGCATATCCCCCGCTTCGGAACAGCGGTGCGAACCCGGGAGCAATCACGGAGTCGAACACCTTAGCTATTAGGCTACCGAGCAGGATTTCGACGGCTCATTGAACTTTACTATATGATATCACACCTATCCGCTGCTGATATGCATGGTTACAGGCCCCTGAAGAAAGATCTCGTTTGATTATCGCTTCAGTACGCTCCACGAACAACTGACATAATATGGCCCAATCACTGGCAATAGATACGAGTAAAAAGTTGATATCTTATTTTTTGCGGTTGACGATGTTGTCGGTGGAATTCCCTAAAAATTGGCGGTAACATCAACTCAAGTTTAACTCAACTCTCTGGAACGCAGAGATATACGCGCACGCAGTCATCTGTGAGATATTTCAGTGAATAGTCCGCATAGTAGCCATGTTAAAAAAGGGCCTGGGCAAAGCCAGACACACTATCGTAGTCCATTTTGCTCTTGAGTGTCACACGTGCTTGGATCATGCATGTATCTACAACCTGACCAATATAAACGAGATGAACAAAGAACCTAAGCTCTGAGCTCTGGTCAGTTTCCAACTGAACCACCGGTCCGTGGTGCCACGTGGCGGTAGATTGTTTGTCATTTGTATGAGCTGAAGCGTCAACACAGAGCAAGGATGTCAGCGGGCACTAGCATAAATGACTGTAGTATCACGAAAACCCTTTAGCCTAACAAATGGGTCCGGATTGTTTGAGGATAGAATCAACCCAAATCGAAGAGGCCGCTCGTGTGCGTGCGTACGGACAAGACAGTACTGAGGCTAATGGGAATCAAAAAAAAATTTGCCGCGGATTTTCACTTCATTGTTACGGTGGCCTAGAGGGGTACGGGATTGAATCAGCCGTAAACACGGTCAGATTTTGCGAACTTTACCTGTATTTTTACTGTTGCATGCATTAGTATCCGTTAAAGTGGAACTGATAACGGTAAAATGAGAAAAACTGATATTATTGCAAAAATTTGCGAAAGCTCATTCTGCCTTTTCGATATTGGTTTGTACACCTATGCTGAACACAGCACAAGACGTGATCAGATAGTTTTGCGGCAGCCGAGAGAGTCTGGATAAGAATTCATCTATGGTGGGGCTTCAAGTTGATAGATCTCACGCCTATCTGCCCTTTGGACTAAATTTAACCATTGGTGGGATCTTCAGCAACGAAATTATGGCCACGGCACGCCTGGTACTTTCGGGTCGCATTGTGCGTAGCTTGCAATGTCTCCAAATTATCCTGATAATTTGAAACAAGTGGATATTTTTGTGCCTCTGGTTGAGAATTAAAAAACCAAACCTTTTCCCAAACGATCTGAATGACGGTGTATATAGGTATATGATGCCTTTGGTATCTTCGAAATACAACCGCAAAAACAGAATAGGGTTCGCCCAAATCAAAACTTTGTCCCAAAACAAACAGTCTTAGTTGTAGTGAATGTGTTGCACGACCGGCCCGTTTGGTGGTCACTAAGCTGATTAGTCAATCGTATCAGTTTGCTCAGTGAAGGTAACCGATAAATAACAGCATTTAGGTTGGTGCTGCAATATAGACCAGCTTCAGGTAAAAGAAACAACAGAAGTAAATTGCTTTCATCCGAAGATTCGGTGCCCACAGAACGCAGCAATAACTAGAAATGAACAAAAGACGACCAAAACCTAAGGGAACAAACAGGAAAGATTCTCTTAGAGTGGCCACATCTGTGAGATGCTGTCAGCAATCTTTAGAATAACCAAACTCTCGCCTTAAAACCCTTAGGCACCATTGCCGTCATTGAGTTTTGGTACCTTGAGAATAGGATTCCAGTACTATTACCCTTGAATCCCACAGTACCACATGACATTCAAGCCACATTAAGCCTAAAAGGATGCAACGATTCTGGCGATACTGGATTTTTCAACCAATTAGTAACGAATCGGTATTAAAAAGTACTGTATGAATAACATTACCATTGGTATTTGTTACGTCTTTTTACGAGTATGTTAGACGACCCAATTGATCAAGTGGAAAGTATCATGGCTAACAACTTACTTTGACGATGGCAGAATAAAATTTCTCTGGCAAAGCTTCGCCGAAGAAAATTATATCTGCATGTATTTTGTATGTTTACATGAGAGATAAACTTCTCATACCCGGCTTTATAACGCCGTCACAGTCTGGGGCATCGCACTTGGGAACTTCCGAGTTCATAATTCGAACTGAAAAACAGAAAAAACCCCATATGAACTAGAAAGAACACTTACCGCGCATAAATTCAAAATCAAAAGACTTAGCGCACTTCATGCAGTGTCCGGTATTGAAACTTCCATGGGCCTCAATGATCTTATCATCAGGAAGTCCAGCAAGTCTTTCTAAGCTGTCCACATTCTGGGAAACACAAATCAGTAATTGACCAGACGTTACCTGAGTCAAATGTCTCAGTAAAAGATTTTTTTCGTGCAACAGTCGGCAGAAATAGTGAGCTAGTGTAGGCTTCAAAGATCACGAGGATTAAAGAGGACATCGAACACTTACCTTTGCGTAGGGTCGGTAAATTCGACGCGCCACTTCATAAAACGGATCAGGATTTTCCTGTGCAGAAATGTTAGTGAGAGAACCAGCCGTATGAGTAACGTACTTCGAAAAAGTCGATCGAAAATACAGCGGTTGGATACGGAAGGTTATACTCCTCCAAGTTGTCATAAAGACCACTTTTAGGGCTGCGAAAGTCTGGAATGCCGGCAGCTGTGAAATGAATAAGATTGTACATATTAAGATCAACAAATAAACCAAAATCCGTAGACTAAATTTCTTTGGTATGATATACAATGGAACAGTACTTTTCCACCGGATCTAATCATCTTTATCTGTTGCGTTTTCAGATCACGGACTGTAAACGGTTATTTCAAGGGGACAACTGGACGGGCATGATTCTGTCCAAACCTAGTGCAGCCGACCTTATCGACTCTACACCGGATTACCAGGCAAACAGTAGACCCAGTACCAAGGCTAAGACGTTTTGATGATGGTCCTTGTTGCATGGATAGATCGGAGCGATTAATCGACTGGCTCAACAATCTCAGTTAAATCCCCGATAAAACAAAACGTTTACCATGTCTACGATTATATCAGGGGAAATTGGAGATGAACAGCTTTGAGGAAGTACCGAGAGAACTGGATGTAAACACCCAGGCAACAAAAGTGTCTGAACTCCTCTCTAACAGATTCCCGTCTTTTGCACAGATACTTCCTCCAAAAATACCATTTTTTCACAGGAAAGTGGGAAAACCTACCATAAGTTAAATGATCGAATTCAGTTTAAAACGTCATCGGAGCCGAGATACCGTAAAATCATGAAATGAAATCATAATCAAAATTCCGGACCTCTAGATTCGGCTTGAGACAATGAAATAATGCCGGTGGAGTTGAGGATTTTGCTAGTGAAGATGCGCTTCGTGAAAGTCCGAATCACTACTACTACTACTACTACTACTACTACTAATAATAATAATAATAATAATAATAATAATAATAATAATAATACTAAAACTACTACTACTACTACTACTACTGCTCCATTTTCGTCTTATCACTGCCACAAATTTAGTCACCGAATAGGAATATTCCCTAAGTTCACTAATTTTTCCCAAGGTTTTTTCTTTCTGTCTCCGTTGTACTGAAAATGTGGACATCTCGAAAAACTGTTGCACAGCGCATTTCATCACGAGATCCACAAAAGAATTCATTCAATCTTTGTGGAGCCTGTACTATCAGGGAAACGCACAAAAGAGCCCAAAGTGTTTTAAAGGCCGGTTGGAACGAACGGTAAGAGTAGATTCAATTGAGAAAATCCAAAATATATCATTTGGAAGTAAGATCTATGGATAGCAGAAAAAATTCCGCCAGAAGCACACGACCGATTCCGCCGTTATTGCAACTCGTCGGGTGCACTTTGTTGTTCAATCGCTCCTATACTTGGGAGGTCCAGTATTCGTTTTGTCTTTGACTGACTGATGAAAAATCACCGTCGTGACTCATAAACAGACTGTCATAGGCGGTGACCAGTCTAATGTTTTGGTGTCACAGATTTTAATTTTGTCGTTATTTTTCGACAAGAACCTATGTTTTCCGAAGTATTTTGAAATTGGCGTTATTTTAAACATTGCTCCGTTAAAAATTTTTGTATGGTAGAAAAAATGTTTAACAAAACCTTGCTCTATTATTAGCTACTTCCCTTATCGACCAAGGCCACCCCACAAAACCACATAAACGGTAGAGCTCATTTGACTTATTGGTGAGTCACTAATAAGCGCTCGGCCGTGTTCTGTATTCGTCTTCTCTCTCCCAATGGCGAGTTGTACTAGCCGTTCGAATTCCGTGCTCTGTTTCTCTGTGACTGCCCACTCAAGGAGGCATTTGGTCCGTTCAGGTCTTCAAAACTTAAGCCCGAATCATTGTGCCTCCAGCCTCAGTGTGCATTAGTCCTGCTAGACAGCTTTGTGTTCTTGTGCTATTGTGTAGCGCCTGGTGCTGACGTCTTGGGCTTCAGCGTTGTGTATTGACCAATCTATCTGGGTAATACAACATGGACCCAATACCTGTGCACAGTCCTTATGGTATAAATGGGATTCTAGTGTAAATACATCATCTGCGCTCGATGTGATAAAACAACTGGGCGCGGCAGTAATCAAAGATCCCAAATGCTCCATGTCTAACTTCGTCTATTCTAGAATGATTACATTCTTCACTTTCTTTAATACGACAAATCTATGGTCATTATATGCCCCAAACACCTTCGGCCGAGCCACCTGAAAGTTGGACAGAGTACAAAGACTAACGACGAGACCGAATATTTCAAGAGCCCCAGTAAATAACTCTCTCGCTTATTCATCTTCAAACGTTTTGAAAAAATCGGCGAATGATGATGCCTGCGAGCAGTTTTGATAATATGATTATCAAAGTGATTCGTTTGTGGTTCTCACATTAGGATTGATTAACATCCAACAAAATCGGTACAATCACTGATCTAAACTAATCCGTTTCGTTCCTCGGGTCGAACCTTGATGCTGGAACGCTCAAATACTTCTCTGAGGACAACCATAAAAAATCTGATAAAGCAGCTTTTTGTTCCTCGGAAAACCTCTCTAAGACGATTTCAAATTCCGATGAAGAACTGGTAATGCACCCGCGTTTTATCATTTACAGGTAAGAGCTGAGTCCATTGAGGAGCTGGACAGATCAACTGCTTTCTGAAGTGTTCTTCGCAACTCTCCAGAAGACACCATTGGGAGCAAATCCGTAAGCTGCTCAATTTTCTGACCACCTCATATACACTCGGTTTTTGTGGACCGACACTACTAATCAGTTTGTAAAAACTTCAACTGCTGTGGATAACGCCTAAATTGACCCCCTTGCAATAACAATATATCACTAATCAAGACTGCCTCTAAGGGCAGTGGTCAGTTGAGATTACACGATTTTGGGAATCCCATTGCCATCCGAAAGATGAATAGATCAACTGAGTGTCTGAGTAGATGCTCTTCTGTGTTAGTCGTGGTTTGTTTGCCGTCTCCGCATACGCACCTGCGCATCACAGCCCGAATGTAATTCATCGAAACTACACTAACCTTCCAAGCACAGCAAAAAAGGGTGACGTTGTGACTTCAGCAGGAGACATGATTGAAGGCTAGGTCGGCTGTTCACGAACGAGATGCATTTAGGAAACCCTTTTAGTTTGGATTCATTTCGTTCAAAAGCGGGGTATGGCTGTTGATCTCGTGTTCAGACCACCGATTGTTTCCCGCTACGACGCACTTCAGACACTCCAATCCTCAGTACGCCACCTAGAGTCCACGTTGTTCGACCCAATGATTCAAACCAGGGTGACCGTATAGATTTACCAACTGATGGCGGGACGGCTTACAAAATTGCCGATTGTAGAGAAGCGTTCCCTTCGACTGCGGTCACGCGACAGTCTGTACCAAACTAACCGTGTACTTCGCTCGGCGCTCATAACGTACAAGGCAGCGCCGGTTAGACTACGACGAGCTGTCTTACTTGACGTGCTCGTCAAAATTTCGCGAAACTCACCAGCTAAAAAGTTCAAATCAACGCCACCTGATCAAATCAAAAATCCAAGAACAACAAAAACCACGAATCTGTAAGCCAAGAAGACAAACGAAACTAGCATTCTTGTTTATTATTTCTTCTTTTGTGCAAGGTACCTGTATATTTTCTTTAGATGTTGTGCTGTTCCCATGCTTGCTTTCAAGAACACCTGTATATATATATATATATATATATATATATATGTAGAGAGAGAGAGAGAGTTGAGAAGGCGTACACTGAGTTAACACGTTTGTCGTGACGTTTCGATCCAAACTGGGACTCATTGTCAAACGTGAACGATTGATTGAATGGGATCGCTAGTTCCGCTCGGTTTTGTGCACTGTCCGTCTGTTTGTCTCTCTATTCTGCATCTGGGTCTTGTTAAGATGACGTAATGCTTGTCAATCTCCACATGCCGATTGAACGAGTTATTCGAGTGGAGGGCTTCAAGAACCAGTCGCTCCCCCTTTCTCTTTACCCAGCTGACTACCTTTGCGTTGTTGATGTTGATCTCAGGGCCTGTTTGTGCACAGTGGTTCCATATCCGCGAGTGTGGGTCAGCGCGTCGTAGGGCTAAGCTATGTTCGTGAAAGCGTGTGCGTAATTGTCTGCTTGTCTCACCGACATACTGTTTGTCACATCCGAGTCACGGAATGGCATAAACTACCCCTGACTGGTCATGCTGGTCGACGCGATCTTTTCCGTTGAATAGAACAGATCTCAGGATGCCGGTCGGTTTGTGGGCGATTGTGATATCTAACGGACGTAGGATGCGTTCGGCCGCTTCGGATACTCCCCGTATGTATGGAAGTACCACGATCGACCTGGTCCTCTTAGTGTTTGCCCTCTGCTTTCAGCGAATACAGGCGTTGATGAAAGACTTTGGATATCCATTGACCGCAAATAACCTGAACAACCTAGATTGCTCTTGTTCCCGTAGGTGCTGTGTACTGCAATGTGTCGGCTCGATTGAACAGGGTTTGCACACAGCTCTTTAGGTGGCAGGTTGGATGGTTGCTTTTGAAATTGAGTATGCGGTCCGTGGTCGTCGGCTTTCTGTAGACGGTTATCTCTATGCTCCCGTTTGGTTACCTCATAATTAGTACGTTGAGAAACGGTAGAGCCGAGTCTTTTTCCTCCTCCTTGGTGAATTTGATGCTAGGCACTATCGCGTTTAGGTGTTGATGAAATTGGTCCATTTCTATTTTTTCTAACACAACAAATGTATCATCAACATATCGGATCCATAAGCGTGGGCGGTTTGTTTCGAATGCCCTTATCTTGAATTGTTTCATGGTTGCGTCTGCTAACAAGCCTGATAGTGGTACTCCCAGGGGCGTTCCTCTTATTCGTTTATATACCGTCCCATTGAACTGTAGGTATGTTTCCATGCACAATTCTATCAAATGCATTATATCGTCCTTGGACATTGATGTTCTATCTGATAAGTTGGAGTCCTTCTCCATAAGCTGGCGCATGCTGTCCAGTGCCATTTGCCTTGGAATATTTGTGAACAGTGATGTGACGTCGAATGAGACCATAGCTTCGTTTGCTTCTAACTTGAGGTCTTTGATTTGTTCCAGGAATGTGGCAGAACTCTTCGTGTCGTTTTGGTTCTGTGATAGGCAAGGGCGTAGGAGACGGAAAAGGTACTTCGCTAGCTGATAGTCTGGTGCTGTTTGTTGACGCGACAATGGGTCTAAGCGGCACCCTCGGTTTATGGACTTTAGGAAGTCCATATATCCTGGGGACGGGTCCCTCTGCAGGCTTTATTTGGTTGTACTGTTCATCGACGATTTTCTTGCTTTTTCTCAAAGAGTTCAGTTTTTTGTTGATTTTGGCTCAAAGTATATATATATATATATATATACAATATCATGCCATCCTTAAGCATCTGCCTAATTTAATGCCACTGGCAAAACTCAAGGGTTGTTAAGCTGTTGGTGTACCCAAAGACTTGTGGAAGTGACGATTTATCGAGAAGCGTAAAATTAGCCACTACTGTGAAGGCATGCGTTCAGTCTGACCACCAAGTTTGCGCGCAATCATTGCAAAACAGTGAAAGTTATACTAAGGGCATACTGAAAATTGCAACTTATGAGATCTAACAAAAAGGAAACTGCAAAAATACGAAAATTAATTTACTGAATGGCTTATCACTGAAATGAAACGTTTCCTCATGGTTCCATGGAATTTCAGAAATGTTTTGCTATGCGAGAACCATCATAGTACCACAATGAAAGGGATCGAAAGTGAACAGTGAACACTGGAAACAATCACAGTCAAAAACCACTCTAATGTGTTTCACACAAGTTGAATACAACCAGACTTTGACGTCTTAGTGACGGCCAATGTGATTAACTAATGCTGCGTACTACATACATTTACCCATGGTCTGAGCACCCTCGCACATCACCGTATTAGCCAAAGAGAAAATCTACTACGGAAAATTCATATAATTACGTGAATGGATAAGCACTCAGAAGTGACAAGTATTAAATCCAGCCCAATGACCTGGGTTGCCGGGTCAAAGGCTTCTTTTCCCACATGGAGAGCATTAGCCAGCCGAGAGGAATCAAGGTATATTTCAGGTCTGCAATATGGGCATTCCATTGAATGCAAGCTCATGGTATGGTAGACATGACAGAAATAATTTTTACACCAAATGCTTTTCTACTAGTTAACACAATTCAACTATTCCTTGAATGAACAGGATTCTAAATATGTCTACGGTCACTATCAATTCGCATCCGCAGCCCAAATAATTTGGAAATTACGTCATCCAAGTGACTAGAATGAACCGTTAAAGGTATAACGATGTTTCGTAAGAGAATTAGAAATATGTATTGTGAGGGGCAGCAATTGTGAATTGAAAAAGCTCACCGGTTGAAATTCCAGCTCCTACCATTGTGATGATGTTATTCACAAGACCAGATTTGATGACATCACACATTCCTTTCAAGTCAACGGTCTTCAACAGATGTTCGCCAACACTGTCGTCCAGAGCGACTCGCAGCTCATTTAGATCAAAATCTCCCATCGGACCAGGATAAACCGTTTTATGCCGTATAAGTGACCTCCGAAGAGATGCAGGTACCTTGTCTGCAACAAAAAAACAGAAAACCCCATTAGCCGAATTCAGGGGAATTATACGAGTCAGCACCACCAAAGTCAGTCAGTGCAAATGCTGCCATCAAAAGACAGTTCGGGACTATATATATATATATGCATAAGAAGATAGCAGCGAACTAAGGTAGAGTAGGTGTCTCATGTCACGTTGGTCGGGAACCGAGGACCAATCAACAAGTTGCTGTCACAAAGAGACTACACCTTGACGTGGTGTGATGGCTTGCGTGCCTCATTGATCCAGCGAGCTATACAGGATGGCTCATCCCAAGCCGAAGATCCAATCATGCCTGGAAGGTCAGTGGGTAGAGGCCCGACGAAGTAAGCTCCTGATCCCTCAAGTCGGGGGTTGATCTGAGTTAGCAGCTCAGTCCTAAAATCGAGTGGAAGACTAATTGATCCAAGTAGATGGGCACCCACTAAGCTATTCCTGGCTGCCTTGCGGTCAGGTTCTTGTCAGAACCAAAGGCTTTGGTTGAGAACCCTAATCGTTCTTCTGCTTAGCGGCCGGACTCCTTAGCAGTACCCGCCCATCAATAACCATGAGTTACACGCCTACAAATAATCCCATACTGCATCGGTCGTCGCGCAGGATAATCAGGACCGCGCTGCCCATTGCATCGAGCGCAGGTGGGGTGGGTAGTGATAAGTATGCTACTGCTCAGAATTCCAAATTCCCTCTCTTTTATTCAACCTGTCTCTTCTGTCTCCAACCCAATCTGTTTGCCCCTTCTGCCTACCCATAGTATCTCCATTGATAACACGCCCGATACTCGCAACGGTTCGTTGTCAAGTAGAGTAGTAGGTGGTTTTGAATGTGCTGGCTCACATTTTCTCAAGCCTCGTCAGCCTCTGAATCTCGGTTCCTGCAATGTGTGCACTTTAATGCAGGCTGGCCAACAGGCATGTTTGGCTCTGACAGTGGACTCACTTTCGATTGATGTCTGCTGCGTGAGTGAAACACGAATTCAGGATTCGACTAGAGTAGAGTAATTCAACTAACTGCACCAAACGTCTCGTCAAGGTATTTTCTTCGTACTTCGGGAGACGAAGCAGCTCAAGCTGTGGGTCAACGCGGTGTAGGAATAGTCTTGAGTGAGAAGGCTGAAACAGCCCTTCTAGACTGGATCCCAATCAACAGTCGCTTGTGTGCCATGAGACTGCAGGGATCAGTGGGCGTCCGAAAGGATAGTAGTGTTAAGCGCAGTTTATTTGTTATCTCGGCACATGCTCCCACAGACTGCAGCACTGATATGGAGAAAGACGAGTTTTACGATAACCTCGTCACTCTTTTTCGGAAAAGCAAACGCTCTGACATTGTAGTGGTGGCGGGTGATTTCAATGCACAAATCGGAAAACTGAGTGCATCGGAGTCCTGTCTAGGTGGGCGATGCTCCTTGCCTGCACAGCGAACAGACAACGGGGAAAGACTCCTCCAATTCTGTGCAGATAATCATTTATTCCTACCTAATACGAATTTCCGACACAGTTCTCGTCGCACTGTGACATGGCGCTCCAACTCGACAGATACTTTGAGTCAGATTGACCATATCGCAGTTAGCTACCGATGGTGCGGTTCTGTCCAGAACTGTAGATCATACTGGACCACGTAAGTAGAATCGGATCATGCGTTAGTTTTAATGCGATTTTTGCTTTAGCTGGATAGCCATCGACGCAGGCCACAAACCCGATTGGCTGTCGAACGTTTGTCTGATTCGGCTGTTCGCAACAGCTACGAACAGAGACTGTCCGAGGAACTGAGAACTGCGACCAGTAGCAATGTAGACGGGCAGTGGGATCAGATTAAACAGGATATGCATTTGGCAGCAGATTTCGCCTGTGGTCCTAGATCTAGCGTTCATCAAAAACACTGGATCTCGCGAGGGTCGCTGGGTCTAATGGAGCAAAAACGCGAGCTACCTAACTGCAGGTAAGTGAATAAGATGCGTCGGCAGTTGCAGCGTCAGTAGACCATAAGCCTTAAAAATGATCGCGGAAACTGGTCACGGTAGCCGAAGAGGTGGAAGTGGCGTCCGCTTCAGGTAACAGTCAGACTGTTTATGCGACAGCGGTGGGCGGCGAACTTCGGTTGGTGAAGTCGCATGCGATATAACTGGAGAGCTCATTCATGGTAGACAGGAAAGACTGGACCGTTGGGCAGAGCATTTCAAGGATCAGTTTATCTGGCCACACGCTAACGTACTGAGCCCGACTTTTACAGCTGTGAATCCTTGGGGGGTGTCACTTGATCCCCCGACGAAAGGGGAAGTGGAGCCGAATATTCGACTTCTAAAGAGAGAAAGAGGAGCCGGTCCCGACGACCTTCCTCTAGTTCTTTTCCAATTGGGTGGAGAAGTGCTGATGAAATCACTTACCTCCTTGCTTCATGATATTTGGAACAAGGAGCGTATCCCGCTATCGTGGGGTGAGTCACTGATTATACCCATCTTCAAGAAGGGCACACGAAGTGACTGCAGCAATCATCGGGGGATCAGCTTAATTCCGATAGTTACTAAGGTCTTAGCTTCGATAATGCTGTGTCGTTTGACACCGATTCGCGAGAGTAATATCCGCGAACAACAGGCCGGATTTCGTCCAGGTCGAGGTTACATCGATCAGATATTCACTCTTTGCCAAATACTCGAAACGTGCGAAACACACCGCCGCCCTACGATCGTAGTCTTTCTCGACTTGAAAGGTGTGTTCGGCTCAGTGGGTCGGGCAGTACTATTCAGTGCTCTCCATCGGAAGGGTATGTCAACAAAGTTCGTGAACCTTTTGCGAGCATTATACTCGCATACCTATCGTCACGTGTGGGTATACAGTGAACTATCAAGTTTATTAGAAATGACTACTGGCGTTCGACAAGGGTGTCCCATCTCTCCATTCTTGTTCAACTTCGTCAAGGACGAGGTGATGGAAGATGCTTCAGGAGGTCTCCGGGATGTAGGAATCGAACTGGGAAATCGAGAGAAGCTGTGTGACCTAGATTACGCAGATGACGTCGTGTCTTTTCGAGTCTGCGGACCATGCACAACGGGCACTAGATAGACTCTCGAGATCGGTTGCTCGGTTTGGCATGTGCATTGCACCTTCTAAGTGCAAAGTGCTGTTACAGGAGTGGCCGACAGTAGTGCCGAACTTGATACTGGGAGCGGAACTAACGATTGCGGACCGTTCCACTTACCATGGTAGCTGCTTGTCAAACGATGGTAGCTCGGGATTGGAGGTGGACACGCGTATATTGAAGCCTCGAGCAGGTTACGCTGGACTGATGCACTCGTGGCGTCGGCCTGATATTTTACTGAAGTTGAAAGGCCATGTGTACTGTGCCGCAGTGCACTCAGTTTTGTTGTACGGTTGCGAGACATGGAATATTCGTGTGGGAGACGCTCGTCGCTTGGAGGTTTCCGACCACCGATGTCTATGTAGTGAATGAGTGAATGGAGTGAACAGGTGAGTAATGTGGTCAGGAATCTAACACTGTGCCTGGCTTTATTGGTACGGATCGTAAACGGGTGGAACGGCTGCGAAGGAAAATACTCTGTGCAAACTCGGTGGACGACTTCAAAACCAAAACCAGGCCAGATGTGGAGGGGGCTACATGACGGAAGAGACAACTGCTTGAAACGACTCGCAATAACCTTTCGATTCAATATGGTCCCACCTTACTTCTACGGATGCCTTTGTGAGAAGGTAATCGAAACTTAAGTGGAGCTCTCTTCTGCCTGGAATTTCGCAGTCTGAAAGAACCAACCCGAAGGACCCATTGAGCCTCAAACTGAGCATGTAAGAACAGACAGATACCGGTGTAGCGCAGATGGGTTTTTATAACTTCATCTGACTTCATGATGTTTTGGTGGCGCAAGGGCCGCGGTTTCCGCGTGACCCCGGTATTTGTGGTAGACTTACAGGTTTGGTAAAAAACCACCTTTTTTGGAGCGCGATTTTCATCGCATTTTCTAACAAGAAGCCGTTCGGAGACAGAATCTGGAACTCAGGCGATTGGAGAAACAAATGTCTGAATGCGTCGGTCGCTGAAGGCAGCACATTTGTCTAAAACCAATCTAGGCCTTGTACTGCCTACTGCAAACCATCCGGCCGTGCGCTGCTACTCTTCAATCGCATTTCAAGGGTCTCAGTTTGCACCGCAATCCATACAACCGTCCCCTTCACAACTAAGCCGTACAGCAGCAACCTCTTCTAGATTTACCTTGCTCGAGATAAAGGCGGATAGGCGACGATACTGTAGACGAAACTGTAACTGGCAGAGACTGAACGATAGGATAGAAGAAATGTGTAAATGGAAGGAATACAAAAGTCTAACCCTGTCGACAGCCGGCAGCAACCGCGGGCCGCTTAGCCGGATACCAAACGGATTTTCATCCACGGAAGGTCCTAAGAGCGATCTGGTGGTATATATGGTGCTCGCGAATCTGTATGTGTTCAATGTATGTTTGGCTTGCTTCCGTGTGATCTTACTTGCTTTGGAGACAACTCTCATCTTTCTAGTCCTTTTTCTGCGGCTATCCATCTCTGTCTTTTCTGTTTTTTCATTTCTCCCTCGAGATCAAGGTACTGTGGGTCTGCAAAACAACTGCAATGTTTTATGTTGGTGCGGTGAGAATTATAGAAGCCATTTTACCAGATCAGATCCTCCGTGGATGAGCACATTGTTTCGGCTGCCACTCGATCCCAATGCACTCTGCCTCGGACGACCGCCGAACATCTGTATGAATGATTATTTTAACGTGGATCGCTTACTGTGTTTGCTTGATCGCAACCTTGCGCATCGCTCTTACTCGGCTGCGTATGATCGCAATACTGACAGCCCGGACACCCGACCGTTCGGTTGAGCGAGCCGGCCCGAGAGACAAAACCACTTTCCGCTACACATTACTGACAGGCTACCTAAAGCCATGACTATGGGACTGGGTTATTTGGATTTTTCGGCTCACGCATACAGCGAGTGAATCATCCACGGGCGCTTGGGCAAAATTGCTCGCGCACACCCAAGAACTATCAGTGAATCGTTTAATCACAAATGCCCTACAGTGATTCCCAAAAGCGATCGCTGGCATCGGATCGTCCCATTGGCGCAACTAGTGCGGCGCTGAATCAAACGCCGACGACGTTGTTTCGGCTGGCGCACTGGAGCAACTCTCAGCTACACGCTGGTCTATTCATCTTTTGAAAGCTCTTTTGCTTCCTTACTGCACGGTCATCTCCAGTAATGTGTTCCACTAGCGAAATATTCTGGTAAAAACGGCTTGTTCCCTAACCATCACTCTTGGGCGTTGACCCCAAGCTTCGGTGAGTGACCTGCGGTCTATAATGTACGGGTTCAAAGCGCAAAGTTGATCGATATATGGTGGATTATAGTTCAGGGATGATGTAAATCGCACGAAAAAATCATTTCTCAGCGGAATTTCTCGGACCAGTTCTACATGACCGCGTTTGGTGTCTTGTCTTTTGCAAACTTTGGTTGCATGAACTTGTGTCTATTTGCTTCCCGCGTGTGATTTTCCCGTCCAATGTTTTGGGACGATTTGAAACACTTGCATATATCTGTACAGCGACTTTGGCTCCCTCTCCGGTTCATCGTGATTTTTTATTTAAGATTCGGTTTTGCCTATACGTTAATGAACTTTGCGACAGAATATCGTAAGGTTCATGAACTAACTGTGTTTGGGTTTGGGGATTCGACATTAGCTGCGCATTACCCAAGCGCTGTTTGCAAATGTTCCCGAGACCACTTAGTTATTTTGTGGCACTCCTTTGAATCCTCCTTGCTATATTTTTCCCTCCTTGGGACTGGCGGACAAGCTTGCATAGTTCTTTTAAGAAGAGACTTGACCAGGGTTGAGGATAGATTTGGAAACGAACCAGCAGCGAACCTGAACAAAATAACTATTTGGCTCAGCTTCGGCCTGTCCTTCCGCGCTAGCAGTTTACAGTTACCTGTGTGTGTCAGGTTGCCCAGATCCTTCTGCTGTTCCTCATACATGGATCTGGTGGTGTTTTTACTTAGATCCTATAAATCCGTAGTCTCCCGGCCCCAAGCTTGTGGAGTCAGTGGTATGTTGCTCTTTAGCAGGGACCTAATTCAGCGCCGATCAGGCGGATGTTCCCCATCAGGTAGGCTACTTCATATGTCGATGCCAACCCAGTTCAAGCGCCATATTGAAATGGTCAGGAGGTAGACGCTGAGCCTGCGGAGCATACCACATCATGTAAGCATATCCTACAGAGCTTTTGGCAGCCCATAACTAGTAAAATTAGTTGTTTATCGTGTTCACTTGTTTCGCTCCTTTCGGCATTTGAGTGTTTGTTGCATTGAGAAGTTCGGGACCTTCAAATCATTCCCACAATATAATTTTTGATTGTACGGTTGCTCAAACTAATCTGGAACTTGCTCCAGGTTTAATTCGCTGAGATGACCGGCCTTCGGCTTGCTAGTGATGTACGGCGTACACAATCCCCATACGTCTCCTTCAGNCCCTTTCGTTGCCAAGTACGATTATGTTCTTCGCGCTTATCGATCAATTTCCTGTTCATGCGACCAATATATCCAGCTCTGTGTCCCATACGAGCTCCGACTCCAAACAATCTGATTCACGTTCCCCGGAATGCACATTTCATAGTGTTTTCAACCTACCAGAATTTACGCATGATAGAAGTTGTATAGTGTCTCAAAATCAAAACACTGTGAACAATTGTCACTCTGTTACTCATATTTCCAGACGTCTATGTTGTTTTGTTGCACCGGGGATATGGCACGATAAGCAAGCCTTAGTGGCTATGAGAAAGTTCGGCGCCCTTACCTTGAGACTTTAGTCACGAATTGTTAAACACGATTCCATGAGACCCACAGTGATGACGATTTATCTCGACGGATGGTGAAACTATTGCCGCCCAAATGTTTCGCCTAATGATCAGATCAACCTGAGCGGCAGTCCACATAGATTTCGAACATCACCGAGATTTGGTTACGCTGAGTGTCTAAGTGCTGTTCTGTGCTAGTAGAATTGCTCGTGGAACGAAGTGAATCCAGCTAAAACAAGAGGAAAATCCAGAATGAAAAGCCATACTATTCCACAGAGATGAAAAGCTCTGCGCGTCAAATGTAGGCAAAGGAGGGAGCCAACAAACGAATGTTATGGCATGGTCCGGTAAGCAATCAAGTTCAAGCCACGCGGCTCGATTCTCCGGGTCAGGGGTCACTTTACCACGGTAAAACAGGCCGGTGTGTGAATGAATACGACTGTGAAAACAAAAAGGGCTAGGTAATGATTGGGGAGGATAAAGTCGGAGGTAAATAGGAGTTGCAAATGTTCCCGAGACCACTTAGTTATTTTGTGGCACTCCTTTGAATCCTCCTTGCTATATTTTTCCCTCCTTGGGACTGGCGGACAAGCTTGCATAGTTCTTTTAAGAAGAGACTTGACCAGGGTTGAGGATAGATTTGGAAACGAACCAGCAGCGAACCTGAACAAAATAACTATTTGGCTCAGCTTCGGCCTGTCCTTCCGCGCTAGCAGTTTACAGTTACCTGTGTGTGTCAGGTTGCCCAGATCCTTCTGCTGTTCCTCATACATGGATCTGGTGGTGTTTTTACTTAGATCCTATAAATCCGTAGTCTCCCGGCCCCAAGCTTGTGGAGTCAGTGGTATGTTGCTCTTTAGCAGGGACCTAATTCAGCGCCGATCAGGCGGATGTTCCCCATCAGGTAGGCTACTTCATATGTCGATGCCAACCCAGTTCAAGCGCCATATTGAAATGGTCAGGAGGTAGACGCTGAGCCTGCGGAGCATACCACATCATGTAAGCATATCCTACAGAGCTTTTGGCAGCCCATAACTAGTAAAATTAGTTGTTTATCGTGTTCACTTGTTTCGCTCCTTTCGGCATTTGAGTGTTTGTTGCATTGAGAAGTTCGGGACCTTCAAATCATTCCCACAATATAATTTTTGATTGTACGGTTGCTCAAACTAATCTGGAACTTGCTCCAGGTTTAATTCGCTGAGATGACCGGCCTTCGGCTTGCTAGTGATGTACGGCGTACACAATCCCCATACGTCTCCTTCAGTCAGTCCTCGAGGTTGGCACTCCTTGATTACGAAGCCTGGAAGCAGATATGCTTGGGTGCGCTCAGGACTTGATTGTGCCGACCAACACAGCTTAGCGCTGGGCGGCCAGATTTCGGAACTCAGAGAGTTTGAAGAGTAAGTTCCGGCAATTAGTGCGAATACATCGGCATGATTCAGCCACCGTGGTGTCTTCACAGGTGGGCTACCTGCTTGTGGATTGAACTGCGTGCTGTTCAGTCAATGGCGGCCTAGCGAAACAATTTCGTAACCAACTCCTACACCGTCTCCAAAGTGGTTTGACATCTCTGACCGAACATTACCTTTTATTAGTCAGGTCTGCAGTCGCCATTTCTTACCCTTCGCCATTGTTCCTCTCAACGCAAATGACTTTTGCCCGTTGGAATCACCTTGGTTTCTGGCAGATCCGAATGCCGTCCTGCAGCTTAAACTAGGTCACCATCACAAATTCTTTTTTTCACTCCAAATTAATATCAACCTCTCCATATTAGATTCTTCAGAACTCCCACCTCCAGCGGGTCCATACAGTCCCACTTAGTTCCCTACTTCCCTTAGTGATTATTTCCATTTAGCTTACGTCCTAGTCCCAAAAATTTCTTGTACTTCAAAGGCATGATCTAAACTCGACTACAATCAATGTTTTCTACATCGAGAACTTAGTCAGTCCCTAACGCATCTCTGTCTTTTCAGGCTAGCTCCGTATTTATATCTACCGCTGATGTTCATTGCCTGCTCATTAAATACCGTCTTAGTCTCTTTCTACTCCTGTGCGTAGACTATCCACGTGGCAGATCAATCTGTCCACCGATTTATTCACACCCGAAAACCGCAATGCGAACGGCATCTTACACCAGCCCCATACTTTGGGCTGTACTAAACTGCAGAGCACTTTTCTTTTCTGGGCTGGCCGTACGGTTGATCGCCTTTTAACCCCCAGTTTGCAGCTAGGCCATACCGTCCCTTGTTCTTTTCCTTCCAGACCGTTCAACTCCGCTCGGATGGAAACAACTATTTCATACTTTGTTTGTCATGGTTTCTGCTCGTCTGGGATTAACCACTTCTGGAAATCTGATGCCTGACTGATCTCGCTTACAACATATTCGGATCCCTTCCTTCACCTCCAGATTACAGCAGTATTAGCAGAATATTGCCGAACATGGTCAGATCCATCGCTTTGTCAGGCAAACATCGGGATGGCAGCTCAGCCGCAGCGGAGTGCGGGTAAGGAGAAGTTAGGGGAATACGGCCCCTGCGTTCACCTCTTAACCGTGCTTTTAGTTTCGGTGGCCCGCATTTGGTCAGCCCAGTGCATCAGAAATTCTATGGTAAACAGCCCTCCAGATTTAATTTTCACCTACATCCCTCTGTCCTGGATTCCTCCCGCTAATTTCAAAAGTTTCCTTGCCCAAACCTTAAAAACGGATTTACGGGGAAAGCTTTCTATTGGAAACTGGTGTGAGCTAACGTTCAGTTTACATCACAATGGCAGAGGACCATCGATTCTCTTGATTCTTTGTACTGGTCTGCCAAGTTTGGCAACAGACGACTACTTCTGGCAACTGGTCCTCCACCAGTCGCTGCCGCTTGTCATCCCGATTCCCCTCCTTTTCCCAACTTCACCGCTATTATTGGACCACGCTAAAATCAAAAGTGCCCAAAACAAAGTCCTGGATCAGGAAAAAGATTGCACAGTTTCCATCCCCTGTCGCCCTGCCCACCTGCCCAAAGAACTGTGCTGCCAGTGCCCTTTTAATATACTGTACATCGGATTGCATATTCCGCTAGAAGCTGACTCTAAAATTACAGGCCTCGGATTTATTGCGCTTTTTTCGCCAGACATTATCCATTTTGCCATGTCCACTTCGTACTTATCTTCATCATTCAGGAATCCCGCCGTCCCGTGGGACCATCTCGGTCTGCTACGTGCCTACGGTGGACTGCGGGATGCGCAAGCGGTAGAGACGAGAAGTCTTCGTCAGACGAATATCTACCGCCTAGCACTTTGTTACCGTTTCAGTTTCTGCCATCCCAATAGGACCTGGCGTGTGCATTGGTAGCTATTTTATAGACTTCCCATCCTTTGCACATGGGCGCGTTTTTCCTATTGTTCACCATTTTGTCACTATCGTCACTGGTCATAGTCATGCACACTGTATATCTTGGCGTTGTACAAGAAATAAAATACTAATGTTATTATGAGATTGCGCTGGGCATTGCAGCCACAGCTGTCATCAAATGGCACCAAACCCGCAACGAGTTATGGGTTATGCTCTTGTGGACCTGGGGACGACAGCAGTTTAATCAATAACAAAAACGACGACAGATTTTTCAGGGGTTGCCGCAACGCATGCGGTATGTATAATCAGGAGACAGCAAAAACACTGGCAAGAGAAATATAAAAACCTAAGCGCCTCTATTTGGCGGAAAACTGGCGAGTGTTAGTGAACGATGGGAGGCAAAATCGAGCCAAGCTAAGCCAACCAGATTTGGCATAAAGACTATAAGCCAAAATAGACACTAGGCGGACCGGGATATTCTTTCAACGACGAAAGAGGAAGCCTTTTGTAGTATCAACGACGACAAATGATGGCGATTACGAAGTGGATGTGGCTGGCGAATGTAGTGAAACAAAGAAAACGCAAACAATGGGTCGGGAGCGATATTTGAGGAAATTGTGTGTGCGGTTTGGTGAGTAGGATATTGAACGGGCAATCATTGAACGAGTACCGAAACAGCGTAATGTCCTGGATGAATACTAGGATGTTTCAGTTAAGCGTACTCTAATGGAACTGGGCAAAATGATGCTCGTCGCAAGTTTGGTTATGTGCGATTTTGCCCGGGAGAAGTGCAGGAAGGAGCGAAAAATTTGTGTACAGTCGTTATTGGAGCACAAACAGGATCCGAGGCAATAAATGACGCAGAAACGTGTCACCAAATTGCCGAGCATTAAGCGGGGCTCATAACATGAGCTAGACCTACAGCCAGCAGGGAGGCAAACTGGAGGGCCATATGCCGAATGTCTTAATACTTAAGACAACAGTCAGTCATTCTGAAGCAACTTTATTTTGACGAATGCTGTGGGGGGATCTTTGGAAATTACAGTAAGTCCCGTCATCTAAACATGGGTCTTGTATTATGTATGTTTTCCCTTAACCATTGTGACNATTTTTACTTCACCATTACTTAGATATGTATGGCCGCAATGCTGAAAACCCAGACATTCGACCGGTGCAACGAAAAAACAATCGGGAAGTGATGGAGGGTGAGCATATTTAATATTATAATGTGAGCAGAAGGTGCGTCAACAACAAAGAAATTGCATGCGCGCTAGGCGGACAACGTTTGCTTAAACGAGCTATCCGGAAGAACAGATCCATGTTCCGCTAGAGTGGAGAGAGGCCGGTTCATGGCGGTACAAAAGGAGCGAAAAGGGTGTCGACCACAAGACTCTCGCTACTATCTCTGATTAACATGCCCCAGGATATTTATACCGCTGTAACAGTCATTTGCCTGACGCCGGTCATTATCTTTGGTAGTACCTGTCCGGACTCCAACATTTCGAGAACCACAGAACTCAAGAATACAACAAGGTACCCTCTGGACCTTGATCTAAAAGCAACACTGTTTTGGCCGTTTATCAACCCCAAATTCTTATGTTATAACTTTCTCCTCGACTGAATAGCCCCAGATATTTACGAACGAAGTTAGGTCCATGGGAATCCTTGCACAGGCCTTTAGGGCCGGCTCAACTTCCGTAGCCAAAATGTGGCTGTCGGACTCAATTACTCATCCCTGGCTGGTTACCATGCCTTTCCTAACTCTAGATTTGGTGGAGGTTGTCTCGCTTACATATAGCACTCGATTTCCGTCTAAACCATCGATCGACCCCCAAACTCCAAAAAATTCGAATACTTAAGTTTATCACTGCTATCAGATCAAAAAGTACTTATTGTCGGAATTTATCGGCCCCATGGGAGAAATTTGCAATGTACAGGGTTAATTGACTCGCCTTGTTTTGCACTGGACAGTCCAATGTCTGATAAGGTTATAGCCAGCAACGTCAAACTGACCAATACGTGGCGGTCAACTCTATCGGCTCCCAAAAGTCCCCAAAACCTCAGCTTATGTGCAAGCACCGGGAAGTTGTTCCATCAGGTCTGAAACGTGGACCGAGTGCAAATGTTCTCGACTAACCATGCTCCCTCAGCGCTTCACTTACCCTGGCCTTGTCCTCAAGGGGCAAGGTCAGACTTCGTCTTATAAAAGGCAGTTCTTGCCCTGAAAATATGAACGGCTCTTAACAAAAAGCCACACTGCGAATTCCTATCATCGCTGCCAGCTACCTACTTAAAGACAGCAGCCATCAACCCAAAACCTCAATGTCAAAAGTCAACACCCGCTTCCTCCTAAAGCGCTCANAGAGTGCATTAATTTTGGGTCGTGTGAGTGGTGAGGTGGTCCGAATGTAATGTGGATCTTGCACCGATGTGATTAAGCTTGGATGAGATTGATACGCCGGCACTCGCTGAATTTGTGGTGAGTTCCTAGAAAGATGTATTCATTGAAATCAAGCTACTCTCTGCTGAGAGGCTAACAGCTGCCCCTCATGAGGTTAGGGGAGTGAGAGGCGTCTCTCAGCAAAAAGGTTATTGGAGCGACCTGCTTAGACAACAGACAGGAGTATCAGGGGTGATCGCAGGGCGGCAACGTGTACTTCCATCTAAGCAGTTGAGTGTCTTCTGAGGTAACCAACGCTAGGGTCGTTTAACCGGTGGTAGACTGGGAGAGGGTAAATCCATCAGATCTAGGTTTACTGGAGTCACCTGTGCTAATGGAATTGCAGAACGCGGCGGCTGTGGCGTCTTTGTGAAACTCCGAAATTGGGGAATATAAGGGACCGTTTGTTCTGGAGATATGGCTGCTTGGAGGTTATCTTAAACTGAGGCAAAGCTTCTCGTTTCAGATGCATTTTGTCGGCAAATATTTTTCCTCTTTTATATGCGGTGTTTCTAGCAACAGTTTGAAAGCTGTTGATAAATTCTTTAGCCATAAATTCATCCAAAAGTTAGAAAAATAAAAGACAGGCGTGACGATGGGATTTCTTTCGTAACCTGACGCAAGTGCACTGGCGTTTGGATATGCCCCATGCAACGAGAATGCGCGATTTTACCGTCCCAAGAGACAAGAGGTCGTGGATACTGAACACTATGGCGATTTTGCCCGCACTTAAAAGTTCCTGGATTTCAGCTGCAAGAGTCTAAAAGCAGACGGGTAGATGCTCTCAGAACTCGGGTGGTTTGAAGTTTCCATGATATGAATAATTGAAGACGCGGGAGACAATTTCTTCTCATAACTGAATCCTTTCGCGTAGGCAGAAAACTATTCGGCGGAATTCCGATGTGCCGCTTAATATATGTCCATGAGAGCTACTGAGCAGGTGATGATTCCATTTTATGGTTACATTGATTTTAAGGGCCTGGTGGTCTGTTTTCTTGCACTGGCCAGGGATGGACTAAAGTGTGATTTGTACATCATTTTATCAAAGCGATGAAGGCTTTTTTAGGAAGCAGCTACTAAAGCTAACGGAGAGCTTGGGAATCATTTTTATAAGGCCAGCAGTTAGCCGAAGTGGAATACAGATGACATTGGGGTGACAGTGAGGGCCCCGAGTGGTCCCACGGGGATTGCTTATTAAAGTAATGGATGACCTGCCTGTGCCCAAGTGACTGTTTGGAGTTGCTTTAGAAAAAACTCGTCGGGCACTGGTCTATAATTTGCAACAAACCAAGTGCTTTCCATAGTATGCGATGGAAAAATGCCACGGTGGCAACATATGTTAAAGAATCATTGGCACTCTGGTATGTTTTCTTCGGCCGGTGAAGTAGAAGTGGGTGAAACCTCAAGGTCTTGATGTGACTAACTTACATGTTACCGTGGCTATTCATACTACGTTGTATTGTTTTAATAAATACTGACAGTGAAGTTGTATTGGGTAGAACTAGGTGCACAGGTTATTATACAAACAGATTAATAAGACCTTATTCCTTTTTCGTTTATCTTGTAACAAACTGAATAGGACCCATTAAATACGGCCCAAAGATTGCATGGAATTTCTGATTTGGTCAATTATCCACCAAGAACACGTGATATTTACCGTAGCCTAGCATTCGATCGTATTGTTTTCGGTCACAAAATGATCTCNTTTTGTCGGCAAATATTTTTCCTCTTTTATATGCGGTGTTTCTAGCAACAGTTTGAAAGCTGTTGATAAATTCTTTAGCCATAAATTCATCCAAAAGTTAGAAAAATAAAAGACAGGCGTGACGATGGGATTTCTTTCGTAACCTGACGCAAGTGCACTGGCGTTTGGATATGCCCCATGCAACGAGAATGCGCGATTTTACCGTCCCAAGAGACAAGAGGTCGTGGATACTGAACACTATGGCGATTTTGCCCGCACTTAAAAGTTCCTGGATTTCAGCTGCAAGAGTCTAAAAGCAGACGGGTAGATGCTCTCAGAACTCGGGTGGTTTGAAGTTTCCATGATATGAATAATTGAAGACGCGGGAGACAATTTCTTCTCATAACTGAATCCTTTCGCGTAGGCAGAAAACTATTCGGCGGAATTCCGATGTGCCGCTTAATATATGTCCATGAGAGCTACTGAGCAGGTGATGATTCCATTTTATGGTTACATTGATTTTAAGGGCCTGGTGGTCTGTTTTCTTGCACTGGCCAGGGATGGACTAAAGTGTGATTTGTACATCATTTTATCAAAGCGATGAAGGCTTTTTTAGGAAGCAGCTACTAAAGCTAACGGAGAGCTTGGGAATCATTTTTATAAGGCCAGCAGTTAGCCGAAGTGGAATACAGATGACATTGGGGTGACAGTGAGGGCCCCGAGTGGTCCCACGGGGATTGCTTATTAAAGTAATGGATGACCTGCCTGTGCCCAAGTGACTGTTTGGAGTTGCTTTAGAAAAAACTCGTCGGGCACTGGTCTATAATTTGCAACAAACCAAGTGCTTTCCATAGTATGCGATGGAAAAATGCCACGGTGGCAACATATGTTAAAGAATCATTGGCACTCTGGTATGTTTTCTTCGGCCGGTGAAGTAGAAGTGGGTGAAACAGGGCTAAGTTGGGCGGGGAAATCTCTTCAAAAATATACCACTTCAGGGAGACGAAATAGGAACTATTTTGAGCTGGTAATAAGTAGTAAAAAACATCTAGTTTATTGCGGTCCCCATATTGAGGACAGTTAATGAATACTTAAAGCGACGGAATGAAGCAAATGGCTAATGTCGCATAACATGGAAAAACGTCAAAATAAGAAAATATGAAAATCAACGCCGGTGCATAGCAGGACATTTCACAGCTTCAGACAAGCCCTTAGAACAGTCAGGGCATTCATGTAAAAAAGAAAGCAGACTTGCACCCTTTACCGCCTGAAAACTTGCAAACGCAATTGAGACGAACGTGTGCCAACTGTATTTCCAAAAGAACTTAGTTGATTGGTTTGTTGGCTAGTGCATGAAGCTGCCTACGATATTGCCAAGGAAAGCGTTGGGGACGAGGACACCAGGACTTAGAGCTGTGTACCAACGCTCCCAAACCTTTTGGTGGCAAAAAATCCGTACGTTGGTCGTGCCGAGTCGAAGCAAGCTCTCACTAGAATGGGGCCGAAGAGCTGACAGAGCAGCGCAAGTGTGACTGTCCATCCTCAGCTTCCTTTATCGCCGTTAGGTTAGTAGCGTCTGGAGAGCAAATACAAAAATTCCACAAGCGGGCCAGAAGACCAAGTTAAAGACTACAGCTGGCACACATGAAGAGCACGTCATCCAGAAATTTGCTGAACTAGAAATGCCGGTTAGGGAGCTTTAAATTCGATTCCAGTCAACGAACTCCGCCCTGGGGCATAAGCTGCTCATCCCGAAAAAAAGATATCCTTTATTGAGCAATCGAAGGCCGGGAGCAATCTGAATCTTAAAAGATCAACGGATATCACTCGCTTGGCGGTAAATCCACTTTGAACGGCAGTAAATGGGGTTTAGGGAGTGAAAAGCTGCAAGTCCCCGTCTTGCACAGAGAAGCGGGCAACTAGACCATTGCAGTTTGAATTCGCAAATGAGTTAACCACAGCAGGCTACTAGTCAGTGCTGTAATAATAGCCCGTGTAGAATGAAAGCGATACCATATGGTTCATCAGGGTAATGGCCAACCGGCGGCAGATAACGCAGGGTATCCTAGAGAAGCCGAGGGGTAATGTCCATTCCTGCAAAGGGGCGGTGGGCGGATTGCGGCCCTGAAACTTAAGCCCGTCTAGGGAGACAAGCCATCCCTCTTGCCTAAAATGGTGATGTGGAAAACAGCAGCAACATATCTTCTCGCCAGAGGATGAGGAAGTAAAACCTACGGGGGCTGCTGCTCAAAAACTATTGATGGGATGTCACAGCAACCAACTGCATTGGAGGTCCCGAAGACCGGATCGCAATTTTGCAGTGCTCTTGACCACTATTTGCAGTATTAGAAACAAGTGGCTTACTTCGGCTTTTGCTGAACATAATGTCTTTATATTCGCTACTGCCAAATGGTGGCTGACAAAAACAAGTCACGTACCGGGAGCGGTGAGGCACAGCCTCTATATTAATCGCCAGAACAGGAACAACGAGAGTCAGGGGAAGAAATGGTGAAACACAATCGAGAAGGGGCCAACTATGTTGAATCCCAGATGGAACAATCCACTAGGAAATTCCATGTCCGTCGAGGCACGTTACTAATTCTGTCACCTAAGGCCAACGTTGCTTCCATGTACAGGGCCACGTGTGCTGAACAGGAGGGGGATTCGTTAGTCGTAAACTTTCTGACAAGTACAGCTAAGGATGTTAATGAGCTGTTTGTCGTGAGGAATTTTAATCTGCCGCGCATAGAATGTACTTCGGAGACACGCACCTTTGGAGGAGCAGAACACGATCTGGAATATTTGCGCTTGAATAAATTGCATGAGCATGTTAGAGTGGATACCAGGTATAGACCAAGTCAAGAGCCGTTGAAATTCTACCTTGCATTTACAATGCAGATAGATAAATTATTGGATCTCCAGTTTCTATCTCCGCCGAGGGAGAACGATCACGTGATGGAGGAACTCACTCCGTGTTAGCCTCATCCCAGGGCTGCCTGAAACGGACAGTAAACCTCAATAAAATGGAACTGACTAAGCCAAAGCAAAGCAGTAAACCTGGGACAAGGCAGAAATGGCTGAGGTGGAAGAAAGCTGAAGAATAAAAAATGAGTACTTACTATTCATGTAAAATAAAGTTTCGCCTAGAAGGTGTAGGAACCGCAAAACAAAAGGATCTTAATTAATAGCAGCCATCGCAAAAGCCATCAGGCAGAGAAATCAATGCTGAAGGCTATGCAGCAGGACGTGGAAACGGCGAGACTGGATCCACTAGGCAAACGTAGTGCCATAGCAGCAAATCTGATCCAGGGTCAAAAACGCAGATATGAGATTCCGGCGGCACAATGTGCTGCGTAATGACCAAAAAAATAACACGCCGGCGTGCGATCAAACAGCTCACTTGGGGTTAACGGGTGAAGGTCAGGTAATGACGGATGACCACAGCAAAGCAGACGTACTGGCCAAGTAGCTCGGTAGTGTCCACAGGGTTTGTATGGATGACCCGGAGCCTTGGTCCTATACGGCTAATCGAGGATCGTTGGAGACTTGTTGACGGTGGAGGGAGATGTAGGTATGCAAATGAGAGGGGGTAAAGAAATGCAAACCTGCAGGGCCAGATGATAATCACCTGGTCATCAGCAAACCATTAAAAGACATCGTCGCCTTCCTTATAGGCCAATTGTTCTGGCCCAGAATAGGACAGGGCGAAATGTAAAGGAGTGGATGGATGCAGTGCCTGTAGCCACGTTTGGGGAAGACTTGAGCTCCGCAGCGAAAGCTTCAGACGAGTCACCGTCAACAGCACTCTTTTTAATTTGGCGGGAGTTATTTCGAGCCCATATTTCCAAACGCCTAGCTGAGCATACCTTGCTCCACTCCATTCAGAACGGTTGCATGGAAAGCACGTTTATTCTCAGCAACCTCCTTTGCTTCTTGGATGAACTCACTGGAAAATAGGAGGTGGGTAAGCCCGTTGAAGAAGTATGTTTTGAGTTCGGCAAAGTGTTTGACTCAGTGAATCATTGCTTTATTCTGACTAATTTGGAGTCCTTTGTCATCCAGTGGCAGGCGCCCCAGTGGGTGAAAGCCCGTCTTACCGGACAGGTATTTTACTAATAATAATAATGATAATAATAATAATAATGGACATGATAATAATGATGATATTGTATATCTCTCGATTTACGGGAGTCATGAGAAAGGCGAAATCAAATTTTTACATGGATAATGCAGAGAAAAGGTGAATAATGGAAATCAGACAGGATAAGGGGACAATTGCTACATTGGATCACTTGGAAGGCACGACCAGAATCCTCAAACCAATAGGCAGTGCACAAGTATGCGAGACAAAATTTAAAACTGCGCAAACTGTTTCGCAAGAATGTACAGGGTTTTCTGGAACTGTTCATGGGCAACGCAATGCAAGTCTTTTCGTGTTCAAGTGCACTAAATATGCGTGTCGCGGGCGCAACAATTCAGAGGTGCTCGATAGCGGATTTCGAGATTTGATTGGGGACGCAAGTGTAAGGAGCGCTACTTGATGGACGGAAACTTTAAGTGCAGGAGGTGAAGATCTGTGAAGATATAATAACTGAATGGAAATCAGTCAAAACTAAGAGAAACGTTATGCAAGCTGAATAAGAGAGTTGCAAAAACAACAATAAAGGGCCGATGAAATAATGAAGAAGGCGGAGGAATACCATGAAGTCCGCCGAACTATCTGGGGAACAAGGTTCTGTGAAACGTTTTGCAGAGGGAGAAATTGGGACTTTCATTACTGCCGAATTCATCTCTATACGGCTGGCGGCAAACTGGAGTGAGAGGTGCAATGGTGAAGAAAACGTTTGTGTGAGAAGTGAAGGATACCCTCCGAGTAGTCATTTTTGCTGTCGCAGTTTTTGATCTCACGCGCGGGGAATTCGAAGCGGCGCACAAGGCATTCCAGCGGCGGTAGTTATCGTGTTTTTGACCAATCCTGAAGAATTACTTGAATTGGAGTATCCAAAGGGATCGGCGACGCGGTTTGGGTTGAGCTGACCAGTAATCGAGCGCCAAGTCTAGCTAGCAGCGTCCTAGCAGAAGCGGGGTGCTAGCGGATTTGAAGTTTCCCTTACGGGGCCGAAGTGGCAAAAGCGGGTATAGCCTGGGTGTGGAATTTGAAATAAGGGAGGGACGCATTCTGGCTGGGTGCCAGCTCGGGGTCATGGCAATTAATGAACAGTGGAGAAGTAGAGAAGTTATCTGGTCTGAGGTTGGTTAACAACAAAAGAACTTGTATGGCAGGGTGACCACGGTAGTACTGGGGTCAGTTTGTCATTATGATGCAAAGCAATTCAGCTGCCAGCAGTTGGTAACCACTCCGGAGAACTACTGTAGACTTTTGACGGTTGTCATCATCAGCCTGCTCTGTGCTGCTGACGTGATGCAGAGGAAGCACACGCACTGTATCTTTATGACTGAGTTATTGTTCTCCGTGTGCCACTACGTGTAAATTTGATCTTGCCTTGCGCTTGCCTTTCGGATGTCGAGAAAGATGCACATTATAACAGAATAATAAATGAAGAATTGTGGAGGCTGATGTGTTGAAAATGGAAATAACCTTTGGATTATGGCGTAGCTTAATCCATTTCCGTTGGTTTATTTACCAATAATAATAAAAATTATGGTTTATTCCCCGTAAACGCGGTACGTGTAGACAGTGAAAAAATGGAGGAAACGGCAGTCTGAACAGTGCACCAGATGGGGGTCATGGTGAATGACAACAAAAATGTAAACAGGTAAACAAAAGGGCCGAGAAGCATGCGAGTGAATGGGAGAGAGGGAGAGACATATCCGTAGTATTTGCACGTCTGCCAGTTGGGAAGTGTTTGGCATAGCGATGTGCCAATGGTAGATCACCTTAATATGGTTAAAACTATCCCATTTACCTAGGGACCAGAAAGGGTCGGTTTTTGGTTTTGTTCATATTACGGTAGTATATTAGGTTCCCTTGCGTATTCAGATGGATTCCTACGGAAAGCGAGGGCTAATCGGAAATAGGGGGATGGGTTAGAGCTTGGGCTTTAGATAACCTGATGAATGCGATCGGCTCAGGAAGTAAGATGCGTCTTTCGGCCCTTGAGGGTACGAAGGTAGCATGCGGAGAAAGATCCGAAGGGTTACGGCGATAGGAGAAACTGAAATGAAGGCAAAAACAAATTGGTCGCTTGGAGAGTATATGGAGGAGGGAAAGCTAGGAGAGCGGCTCGTCATTAGTGACTGAGAGCAGTGTGGCGAAGGTTGGAAGGGGGCTGTCGCTGGTATAGTACGCGGAAATCAAAATGGATTATGTAGGATTTGCCTTCAGCTAGTCCCATAATAACCAATACTGAAAGAACACTGGCATCTTTCATCTTAGCTGTGTGATGGTAAGTATGCACCTGTGAAAGAGGAATAGATGTGGCCAAGTGAGTAATGAGGAGTTTTAACATGATCATATGACGGGTGTTCTAGAGGTCATGAGCACACATGTCAGGC
Source organism: Fasciolopsis buskii (assembly GCA_008360955.1). Classification (NCBI taxonomy): domain Eukaryota; kingdom Metazoa; phylum Platyhelminthes; class Trematoda; order Plagiorchiida; family Fasciolidae; genus Fasciolopsis; species Fasciolopsis buskii. Next base: position 196,931 of record LUCM01000138.1, read on the forward strand.
GGGCACATGGGAGACAGGGAAGGTAGGGTGGAAACTTAGATGGGCGAGACCACAGAGACATGTGGATAGCTTAGTGCTTTAATACCCCACTCAGTATGCAACATAAGAATCATTGGCATATCAGGCGAACACCGGTATTGCAGGATCGGGTCTATGCTGACGGGAGGCATATTCAATGGTGAAGGTGGCTCATTTCCTTCAGACTCCGGTAATAATAATTTGTATCTATTTTTCCATAAAAGAAGAGTGGTTGAGCCCATTAAAGAACTTTCTGTAGCTCCTACGCCCTACCCTAATTTTCCGCGTATTGAAAATTTTTTTGCAACTGCTTGCGGTGGTCTGTTTTCCTTACGTTCTCAATTCATGGCCTTGTTGATATTGCAGCGGAGGTTTCACTGCGCAGGGCTATGGAAATGTAAAGAAGTGATCAGCAAGCATTCGGAGGGGCACATCTGGTGTTGCGGAGCACGTGCCTGGGGTATGAACGAATCCCCTTCAGAGCCGAATTGCTTTGCCTGACTTAATCAGCATCATTTATGCAGGTTAGGCGAAGGACCAGTAACTTATATGGGGAAGGACGATTTGTTATTGGTATATGGACGAATGACTGGGAGATGTAAACGTAAACGTGACAAGGTGAATGCTGTGAGACGGAAAGTAGAAAAGAAGAAATTAATGAAAGTTCTTGGGACGGGGAAACCGCACTGCTTCCTTTACTTCATCATAGAGGACAGGTCCGAAGCCAAGCTTAAATTCTTGAGCGGCGTTTTTTGAGGGTCCGTGTTAAGGCCAGTGTTGTTTCTTGTCTTCATCACTGATGTAGCATTCGCCTTAAAATCACCCAGCTTTCCTTTATCGACCATGCTGAGGTCGTTAGGATCTAAGAGCAGAAAATCTTAGCAGCGACAATGGTTGCCCTAGATTGCTATAGAAAGTAGAATTTGTCCCTAAGGGAGAGCAACCGGCACCTGTTAAGCCGAAACACCGAAAGCCTTGGGATATCACAAGACTGGGGACGGCTTTCTGTGAACTGCGTGAACGGGATGAAGGACTTAAGGTCAACTATCACGTTGGATATTTAATGGGCAGACCAGGGCACAGAGAGAGCTTAAAAGTTCAGCAGTGAGTAGTTTAAATTGTATTGTATTTTGCCCGTTCTTAAATTGGAGGTGCTATCTCCCTGCATAAAGCCATGGCAAGCTTTCAATTTGGACATTGTGTGAGGGCGCGGATTACCTTCAGCATTTGTATCCATCAGCCATGCGATTGTTTGAAGGACAGGGTGAAAAATCATACCACGAATGACTGAGAGATCTCTCCAACGGAGCGAGACAGTGCGGCAACGTCAAGAGAAAATGCTGGTTTCAAATGGCCTGTCGGATCCTAGTTCTGACGCACCGTACCTCAACACGCCGGCTCACACACAAAGGGCCGTGAGAGAATGTTCGCTAAAGTGCGAATTTGCCGTTGTTCAGGAGGCAGACATCAAGATTACATGGCCTTAGACATCTGGAGACGAGGACCCGGGGACTTGGTGTCCATGAACAGGGAAATTCTAATCAAAAAGACGCTGGATCAAAACTGAAATGCGCGTTTCGTCGAGGTGAAACAGTAAGTGGTAAGGCGCACGTAAGTTTAACGTTACATAATCCACCATAATCGAATGGATCTGCGAACGTGTGCGACCCGCAATATCTCTGATATTCACTGGGTATCGTATGTTGTTTCACCTAGGAGACCCAAGGAACTGGACTTGGGAGACCTGGATGACAAACCCGAGTATATACAGTGGAAAGAATTCAGGATACTAAAGCGGTGAGGTCAAAAGTTGCCCAATGAAGGCGGTATTCATGGTGGTGGTGCGAAAATGGGGAGAACTTCGCTTCTCCGTACAAGGCTATCTTTAGACTCCATTTAAAATGCTGCATTTGTGCTTGATCCTCAGTCTTCTAAAGGTATAAGGACTACTTAGAGAAGTTTCAACGACCAGCCACACGCATGAATGCAAGTCAATGATAGGAGAACTGTGAACCGAGGTTCACTGAAATGGGTTCGTTCTCATTAAAACGCTAAAGGGTTATAGGCGACCTGATGGGGAATTAAATATATAATTGGAATTCACCTCAAGAATCCTCTCCAAGGAGATCTGGACAACAGAATCGGGGAAAGTAGGAAACTAATGAAGCATTGATCTCGGGTATTAGTTAGAGTACACTTCCTTAGAAACGGAATGATATTTGGGTAGAAATAGTTCCTCAGAAAAGCCGTTGAGACGCTGTCAAGCCTTTTAACGTAAAATTAGGCCGTAAGTAGCGAGATGTGAATTTTATGAATGTGCTTGATATGCTTGAGTTACTTTTAAGCGATAACGAAGTAGCAATTACCCTACCGCGAAGACGAGATTAGTTTTACTTTCTGCGCCATTCCTTTGCAGTGGATGCGGGGTCGCCGGAAAGCCAAGAATAGCTCAAGGAAGATAACGCTCGAAGAGGTGGATGCCAACTATTTTGCACCTTAAGAAGAAATCTGGGTGCACGTTTGGTCCCTTTGGGTGACTTTTGTCCTAAGCCAAATGAACTGAAATAGGTAAAATCATACATGTTTTCCAAGCCAAGAACCTCGGAGTAACTATTACGAGCAATTTCAAACGTTCCAAACAATGCGTTATCGCGGCAAATAAGGCCAGATGATCGATTTTGTTGCCCTGGTCAACGTTATTCTGCAGGGACCCCTAAGTGTTTGGGCCCCGTACAAGAACATCACAGGACAACAGCCGAAGCTTTTGCTAAAACCTAGATGTAGTTATCTAGGAAGGGTACCAAGATGATGGCTCGCGGTAAGCGGAAAAGCTATGGCGAAGGATTCCACGGACTTGGCATTTTGTCACTCAGAAACGGACGCATGTATGGTGATCGAATTGAGGCGTACAAAATAGTAAGGGATCGAGGCATAAAATGTGAGGAATCGATCACAGTTAGGCTAGGCATGAGCATTAGATCGCATAGTTTAAGACTGGGGCGCTACCACACAGGGCTTCAGATAAGGGTTAAGTTCTTCACCAATAGGTGATTTCCATGGCCGGTGACCGTTCAAGAGATTTGGGTGCCGCAGGCTTCTTATTTTTACATTTGTCCAAATAAGCTTGCGCCTTTCCGAGCATTTCGAAGTTTACGTTATTTTAAATATTGCGCGGGTGAAAATTTTTATGTCCGCGAGAGGATCCATCTAAACTCGCTCTGCGATTGACTGTTAAAGGGCTCGACCAGGGCCGCCGAAAAAACTGTATGGATGGTGGAGCTCAGTGACTTCTGGTGGCTCACCAATAAACGCGCGACAGTATCCTGCATTTGTCTTCTCTTTTCCGCCAGCGGGCTGATCTAACCGTTCGAATTCCGCGCCTTTTTCTGATCTATCTGGCGGCTTACTCATGAGACAACTGTTCCATTCCATTTGTTGTGCCACTACCGGGCTCGAAGACTAGAGCCCAAACCATTGTTTTTTGAGTCTCAATGCGTGACCGTGTCCTGGTATAACGCAGGCTGTTCCTTTGCTGTCATGCGACGCTAGCGCGCACACCTTATGCTCCAGTGCGTGTTTGAACCCATCCAAAGGGGCAACACAGCAGTGATCCCACAACAGAACGGACTGCCTGAACGTTCGATAAATGGTAGTAATGTTGATGGGTTTACAATGAATATGGTTGCTCAATGGGTGCCAGTATACCCACAGATGGAAGAATAAGTTTCAGAAGTGAACGCGAAATGTGTCTGTTGGACCCAATACTGCGCCTTATATTTTGCATTTCGAAGACAAAAGAATATACGCGGTGTTGTAAGCTGGGGACATCGACAGAGAACACATCAATCTGGACGCTGAGGCGGCTGGAATCCGAGCTCTTGTCTTGTGCACGCTGAACTGAACTGGCAGGGAGCTTAAATTTGGTTTCATTCACGCTGGTATTGGCGACGTGTACACCCTTGCCAAGCGGCCAAGTTTTGTTGTCATACAAGCCATGGATTTTCATTTGTTGACGTGCGATATGCAATTGCGTGCAAAGCTGTCAGCTAGACAACGACGGGCTTTGTCTGCTGTCAAACGCCTGATGTTTACGTTCGGTCAAGTTTGTTAGACGGTAAAAGACATGAGGAGCCGATGCAAGTGAAAAGCAACTGTAGCCATTAATTTATAAAAATAGAATATAATATTGAGTCATGCCTAATTCCCTAAATTTATGGGCTGTCACTGACGGAACGGCATTTTTGGAAGATTTATTTGATCCCGTTGTAATCACGCTGTTCATCATCGTCATCATCGTCCAGCGTCAAACAGCAAAGCAAGCCTCACTGACCGCTGCCTCTTCCCAAGAAATATAAGTTTTTATATTAAGTGCGATTATCCAAGAGGAACAGGGAATGCACCTACATAGGCAGGAAAAGATAAGAAGCCGCCGCAGACATCGTACGGATCACAGTCTAACTGTGCAAACGCAGTGTTTTCAAACATTCTGATTCGATAGATTATGACAAAAGGATATCCACTGTTTGTGGTTCACTGGTACATACTTCAGTGTATCCAGCCAGCTAGTTGACGAGTCTTTCGGACCCCAACCACGAGGACGTGAGACAACTACACTACCTAAGTTCGCTGTAAATCTTATCATCCCACGTTGCCACGTCATCCGTTGGCCTCCACATGGCTTCTTCCATTCCTTCGGAGCAATCCGGTATGTTAGATGAGTGTTCACCGTGAACAACACGTGGCCCAACCCCAACCAGCATATTCTACTAAGATTCATAGGCTGAAAAATGTATTCCAAGAGCCCGCAACTAGTACTAGCTTCCTGACTTCTAAATTACTTACCCGGTCAATCCATCCGGTCGCAGCCATACTGCGCAGAAATCGGTGGTCAAAGACCTCTAACCGACGAACATCTTCCACACGAATATTCCGTGTTGGGCAACAGTACAACAGAAATGAACAAACTGCGGCACAGCACCTAGTCTACCGACTTCAGTAGAATAGCAGGCCGACTCCACAATTGCTTCAGTCCAGCGAAACCTGATTGAGCCTTGGATATATGCGTATTTGCCTCCACACCCGAGCTACTATCGTTCGGCACGCGGCTACAAAGGTAGGTGTTGGGGACTACGATCGTTTCTTCCTCTCCATGCATCACCACGATCAGCACTGCTGTCGTCCAGTCTTGCAACAGCAATTTGCCCGTGGCACACAGAGCAACCAATTCCGAGAATATACTTATTGCCCGTGGTGCATGGTCCTCAGAGTCTAAAAGGCTCACAACTGCATCTACGCAATCTAGGTCACAGATTAACTTGTCGCAATTATTATATAATAGGATAGTTTCTGTTCGTAGCTGTTGCAAACATCAGAATCACACAGACGTTGAAAGTAGAATCGGGTTTATGTTCTGCACCGATGGTAATTGAACTGCAGAAAAAAAACAATGTCACTGTGCGACGAGAACTGTGTCGGAAATTCGTATTAGGTAGGAATAAATGATTATCTGCACAGAATTGGAGGAGTCTTTCCCCGTTGTCTGTTCGCTGTGCAGGCAAGGAGCATCGCCCACCTAGACAGGACTCCGATGCACTCAGTTTTCCGATTTGTGCATTGAAATCACCCGCCACCACTACAATGTCAGAGCGTTTGCTTTTCCGAAAAAGAGTGACGAGGTTATCGTAAAACTCGTCTTTCTCCATATCAGTGCTGCAGTCTGTGGGAGCATGTGCCGAGATAACCTTCTTGTCTTCGTGCTGTCAATACGCGTTACTCGTGGGGCTCTGTCTTCTGTGCGCAGCTTGTGGCAGACCTGGATTGACTCGCGCGCGTCGTTTACTGTGGTTCCAGCATCGTGTGAGACGTTGTGCGGTTACGGGTCAGTGCCACCCATTGAATATTCAATCAGTGTTTTGATCACTCTGTATTTGTGCTATCGTAGAGTCGACGCCTGTTATGATTGTGTTAATAGTCTCAGAGGACTGAGACTTGTGTTTTGTTCGTTTTGTGCTCCCACCATTGCATAACAGATGGACGGGTACTGCTAGAGAGTCCAGCCGCTGAGCAGAGGAACAATTTGGCTTCTTTACCAAAGATTTTGGTTCTGGCAAGAACCTGACCGCAAGCCAGCGGAGTATGGCTGAGTAGGAGCCCATCTACTTGGATCAACTATTCTTCCATACGTTTTTCTGACTGAGCTAACTCTCGCCTTGGAGAGTCAGCCCTGCTAACAGAAAGGGGGTCCGCACACAGAAAATGCCCGATTTTGTCCATTGAAAATCCGTACAAAATCTGTTTGTTGTTATGGGGAACTAATTTCTTGCACAGGGTTTCCCGTCCAATCAGAGCACAATATATTTGACCAATGGGTAAAGAGGGGGTCTGGCTTTCTACGCTGGGGCAGAGATCTTACTAGTCGTGCGTCCAATGAAATCACAGTTTTGAGAACGGGATATCCAATAAGGTCGCAACAAACTGGCCAATCATAGCGCGCCTCATTAATGGACATGCGCATCTAGGGGCTGCCCGCGCACGTTTGCGACTGGTTCTACCCAGCGCTCGCTGCCTAACTCCATTCTGAGGCTAAAAGAAATAGCACACAATGGTGGATAACTTCATTCCAAGTTTAAATGTCAGAAAACAAGATCTGAATTTTCCGTTTACAGTCAGCCGAGATGAAGAGGCATTGATCTTGTTTCCGGGACTTACAGATTCGTTGCATGGGCGTATTGAGTGCTTATGCATGACCCGCTGAAGTAAGAAGGAAGGTGAAATACACTTACAGAGGGACACCTGTGTAACGACAAAACCTCTCCTCTGCATTCTGCAACGGATGACGACGTGTAGAACAGAGTGCGCATTCAGTTACCGTGGATAAAGTTTCCTGTCACCGCTGCAACTGCCGACGTATCTTATTCACTTCATTGCAAATGGGGAGCTGCATTGGACCCAGCGACCCTCGCGAGATCCAGTGTTTTTGATGAACGCTAGATTTAGGACCACAGGCGAAATCTGCTGCCAAATGCATAGCCTGCTTAATTTGATCCCACTGCCCGTCTACATTACTGCTTATCAAAGTTCTTAGTACCTCGGATAGTTTCTGTTCGTAGCTGTTGCGAACAGCCGAATCAGACAAACGTTCGACAGCCAATCGGGTTTGTGGCCTGCGTCGATGGCTATCCAGCTAAAGCAAAAATCGCATTAAAACTAACGCATGATCCGATTCGACGTACGTGGTCAAGTACGATCTACAGTTCTGGACAGAACCACGCCAGCGGTAGCTAACTGCGATGTGTTCAATCTGACTCAAAGTACCTGTCGAGCTAGAGCGCCATGTCGCAGTGCGACACGAACTGTGTCGATAATTCGTACTAGCGAGAAGCAGGTTATTGTCCGCACAGAATTGGAGGAGTCTTTCCCCGTTGTCTGTTCGCTGTGCAGGCAGATCATCACAAAGAATGAGTGAAGATGCAAGCTGCTGCCAGTTTTGAAAAATTACCTTGAATTTCTAAGTTTCAAGGCACATGTCGTACCTAGAGACCTTAATCGATAAGCGATCTAACGCGCGTTAAATCGCCAGTACATCGTCGCTCAGAAAGGCGATATACTCGACATAGTCTAGGTCAGAAACTCTGTTCCCCGAGAGGAGTTCAGCTCCACCGTTTAAAAGATTAGGTAAAGCGTTCTGTAGAACGTCCTGTGTGACAGAATTGGAAGGGAATGGGGATACGGGGCAGCCTTTCCGTACTCCACTGGAGACGACGAAATGTGGCGAAAGCTGGCTGTAAGCCCCGATTCGACCTGACGTGTGACGGTACAAACCTTTGAAGACCGATACACTTTTCAGGTACTCCATTTCTCAACAAACAGTGTCATAGTGCAGAGTTATCAATGGAGTCAAAGGCTGCTGGGATGTCAAAGAACACGATGACCGCTAGCTTTTTGAAAGTAAAACAGTGCTGTAATACCCGTTGAAGGGTAAGGATATGGTCGACGCATCGACGACCGTACGGAAGTCACTTTGTTCCTCACGAGCTTGCGCTTCATGTGTGTTGTAAAACCTGTGATGAATGACGGGATGAGGTTAATACCCCTATGTTTAGTGCAGTCACTCCGCAAGCTCTTTTGTCGATGAGGACAACAGTCGACTCCCTCCACAAGGAGAGGACTCCCTCGGAATACCAGATCTTCGAGGAGAGAACGTGAAGTTCTTTAATCAGTTCCATACTTCCATCTTTAAGTAGAGTCAGGGAAAGGCCATCGGAGCTGGACGCTTTACCACCTCTTAAGACTCGGATTTCCTTGAGAAACTCCGCCTCAGTTGGTAGATCTGTTGTAACAGGCTACCGGACGCTTGTCGGAATAGCTGTGGGTGACGCTTACACTGAGGACTAGCTAAATGATGCCTGAGAGTGCTCCGCCCAGCGTACAAAATGCTGCAAGTTGTGGATAGGCAAACCGTCAGTTTGACATATCGTTTCACTCGCATCCAATGCTTTCTCTCCGGTAGCTCGGATAAGGTGAAACAGCTTGCGGGAGTTTCCAAAGCTGGTTTGGGCCACCAGAGCTCACGATCTCTACACAAGCTTCCAGTGAGTTCACGTCTTGTTACGCGCCGTATTTCATTATACTTGCTACCAGCCGGGATGGAATGGCGTGCGCCAAAAAGCCACAAAGACTGAGCAGAGACCCAGGATAGCACAATGCGATGGGTCAGTCGACAACTCACTAAGCCAGCAGAATGCAGGGCATTTTTGATAAGCGATCAGTGCTCATTGGTGTTTTGAGGCGAGGGCAATCCTAGCTTTTCAACCATTTCGCTTCGAAGGATTGATAGGCAAGTCGGATCAGATAGCTTGTCGCGATCGAACCGACTCTGCACCATGGGTTTTGAGCGCCCACCGAAGCACATGGGCAGCTTAGTGCATTCTAACGCGTGGTCGAAACCGAGTAGAGTGCTCCGTACGACCTGTAGTCTTGTAGACAGCCCTACCATTTGCAACTAATAGCCATGTGATGGGTCCAATGCCTACTGAAAAGGGGCGGACACCAGCTGGCGTACTGGCCATTACTAATAAGAAATAATTGATGGTCTGAGGACAAAGCCAACAACCTTTCCCCGTTTTCAGGTCGATAGGAATCGAGACCAGGATGACGTTTTAGATGCTTCTCATTCAAGGACAGCCAGCCTACTATAGCATTCATACCCCCTGCCAAAATTATGATGTCACCTCGCCTTGCTGTGCAGCTTTTCATAGAAAATGCCTTTGACTGCATCGAGACTGGATTTTTGTTGGGGAGTACGCTGAGACAACAAACGACGGTTATTTGCTTTGCATGAACCTTTACGTTTCACTGTGCATAGCCGGCTGTCGACTGGGATCCAGTAGATTAGTTCAGCCCTCACTGAGGGCAATACCAACTCCAGGAACACCAGAAGCCGCAGCCCCAAGGTCCCTATAAAGAGGCTGATGAAATTTCACGGAAGGACTAGATAAGAATGTCAGTTTGATAACACAACTGGAATCTTGAGTGAGAGTTTCTTAGATGCACCACGCATCGATGGCTAGAGTTTACAGTGCATGGGGTAAACAACTGTATTGACTTGTATGCATCAGTGTTCTCACACTGAAAGTGAACAGTTTGAATGGGCATGGAGGACATAAAAGTGCATCAACCGGCAAAGGCCGATTCGGTGAGATTTGGTTTCTATCTGAGGGAGACTGCGAGAGAACAGGCAAAGGACATAAAGAGGTGACACCATCAATAGCATGGCCAACTGCAGTTCACGGTGAGAGCAAGGAAGGATGCAAAGCCTAGAAATGCCACGAGTTAGTAGGGGAAAAGCGTTGTGTACGATGGAAGGTTGCTTTTGCAAATGCGAGAAGAGTTAGAAACATTCGTGTGAAGATCAGTCATAGACCTAGTACGTCGAATCTTTAGTTATAGTACGATTTTCGCTTCAGCTCAATGGTCATCATCGCAGGCCACAAACCCAATTGGTCGTCCAGCGTCTGTTTGATTCGGCTTTTCGCATCAGCTACAAACAGAAACTATCCAGCGAACTAAGAACTTCGACGAGAGGCAATGTAGATGAGTGCCGGGGCCAAATCAAACAGGCGATACATTTGGAAGCATGGTTCGCCCGTGGTCCTAGATCTAGCGCTCATCAAAGACACTGGACCTCACAAGATTTACTGAGCCTAATGCGGCAAAAACGTCAGCTCTCTAACCGCAAGGAGATGAACAAAGTACGTCGACAACTACAACGTCCATTGACCGTAAAAAGCGGTAATTTCCTTTGACTCTGCCGTCTGATGTCACCAGTCAACCATCACGACCGTCCTTTTACGTCACTTTCTGCGAGCTTATGTGGTTACACACGACTGGCTGGAGACACTGAATTATATGGCAATGAACCACGAACAGTGGCTATCGTGTGATCATTTTCTGCCTAATCAGATTGATTGAAAAAGTGCGTTTGTATAGTTACACTGTGCTCCGTGTGTTGGCTACTGTAGCATTCTTGTCCTTTCCCGCTTGTGTACGTCCACTCCTTGTTCCCCTTTCATATTCACTGTTCACACAAACGTGTAAATGTGGAGAAAAGGCAGCGGTCAGTGAGGCTTGCCTTGTTGTTCAATGCTGAACACTAATGATAGTGGTGGTGGTTACGCATTCCCAGAATCGCTTTGAGCAGCTGCATGATTTCGCCTCGACATCCTACATCTGAGGTTATCAGAAATCAGATGAACCTCATAGATTTGTACCCAGATCTCTCCGATGTTTCCATTACCATAAGTGAAACGTTTTAGTTTCATGAAGTTGCTGTCAGTTCAGTTCTCCAAACCAGGTGAGTGGAAGAGTATTTGCTCTCCGCTATTGATGTAGGAGTTTTCAGTTGCACTGACTTCGACGACCAAGTGGTTCAACGCACTATGGGTCGCTTCTTAACCAAATGATATTGTCAGCATAGCTGTAGTCAGGGCCTTCGACAGCAGCGTTGTCGAAGGCCCTCTAGAACAGAACGTTCATAACAAAATTGAGTGTTAACGGAGAGAACAAGCATCTTACCGTAAAAACACTCGAGACGGCAAAAAGGTGAATTTGCCTTTACGCATTATTCTCGTCCGGGGTCTGCTGATACAAAACCTCCGAAGTTAAGTTCTACTTCTCGATCACATCACTTATCAAATCACAGGTCCATTAAGCATACCTACCGAAAAAATCAAAAGCAATCGTGATATGCAGACACAAGACTGTTATTGGCCTTTGATGAGCGTGGCTGTGTTCAAGCAGTAGGCGAACGAGTGAGATGACCTGGACAAACCCAGAGCTACCGTAATGACAGTCTGGTGAAAAATTGTTCCCGAGGCATTCCAATACAACCTCATCGACAACATGATGATTTTTACTGCACACAGTGAAATACACTATGAGAGTGAATGCCACTAATTCACTTCGGTTTTTGCAGCCATGAGCCTTCCACCAACATGCCCTCTTTTTCATTTTTACACAGCAGCACCATCTACTCAAAAGAGAAAAAGAAAATGATTACTTTCACGCTCCAGCAGGTATTACTGCTCCGAACTTTCCCGCAAAACCACCTGACTCGGCCGAATTAGTTGAGCCATGCACTCCTGCTCCGTAAAGCCAACCTGTTATTTTTGTAGTTATACCCTCCACCCTCATTTTAAAAGTCCGCCCCTAAGTGCTGTCTGTAACCTGTTTTGTAAAATGAGCCGCTTCCACAGTGCTTGCAAGTATAGAAATTCCACTAAGCAAATGACAAATTTTGCTGGTTCGTTTCTGTGGACTGCATTACTTTGGACAGTTTCGATCTTACTACCATATCCGCTAACGGTACAATTCTCAGGACCTTAGTAACTACTCAGATAGTTACGAATTATGTGGGACTACCCGACGCATCGGTTGTAGACTTGAGCATTAGAAAAGAAAAAAATTATCATGACTTTCATTAACCTGACAAGACTGTATCCAGAAGGACAAGGCTGCCTGTCAAATTCCTTTTTCGTCGATCGAACACGGGGTTGGAATTGGACCGACAACAAACCCGAGGACAAGCTTGGAGTTATCCAGGCGCCCTAACCCCCGAACTGATTGAAAGTGGTCTGATGTATGACACGGTGAGAAAGGAGCGGGGTGGCGTTCGTTATGAGGACCAAAGAATAGACAATGAACCCGTTAGACGGGAGGAAATTGGTTAATGAGCGCCATCCTGTATGAACCTACATAAGCTATTTGATAATGACAAATAAACGAAAGGTAGTCGTGTTCACCGGCCAGAGGCCCTTTAATTGTTCTTGCTTGATTGGACTGGGTGGGATTGAAATGAAGTCGAAACGACCGACTGAAAGCGCTAGAGTCAGCAATTGCGGCATCTGAGTTATTAGAACAATATCATCTCGGCATTTTGTACGTTGAAAGAATCTCCCATTCTCTGTTAAAACCGTCACTAACCATTCTCACACCTGTGTGACTACCAAACCACATTTTCGCTGCCCCCCCTTACAACAGCCGTTTGAACGTTTGGTTTCAAAGGACGCCTGCCTTCTGTAACTCGATATCGTTATCTCCTAATTATGGTTGATGAGTATTATTAATTTCCGTTTGCGTTCGCGTGTTTCGGTGTTACCGCCAGCACTATCACTTCCTGTTCCCGTCATCTATTTTCTATCTTTGGATTGCTCTAATATTCTATCTGATAGTAGTCCATCCTTCGTGTCGGATCCAGCTGAACGGTTTTCTCACACCAACGGCATTGCAACCAGCCGAACCACATCATGTCAATGGTTAAGTCGAGCGGTTAAACAGTATACTATGGAAAACAATACCGTTGAGACTGAAGGCGCAAGGCTTGTCTTCCAGCTACTGGGAGGAGGTTCATTTGCCTGCTCTGTATTCGATTCGCCCCTTCTGTGCACACCCACTAACCCAACTCCTCATAAGCGATTCGTCAAACGTAATCGTAGATCGGCATTTGGCTACTCACTCCAGAAAAGACATTCATCAGAAAGAATGGAAGTCTATCCAAGTATGATCCCTTGGTCAGCGAAGTGGATGTCATCGAGTGAAACCCGAATTGTACTCATGTGCGCTTCCCAGACGCAAGGTAACATGCGATATCTGTGCGCCGGCCGGCTCCTCCGGGAGAATCACACAATTCTAACTGCAACTGACGAACAGAAGAACTCAACACACGACTCTATCGGGACATATTGAAACAAACGGCACAGGCATTGTAGCCGATCTTCAAATCACCCACCCTAATAATATCAGTGACAGCGGGCAGTACACCCCATCCCATAGAAACTGGCATCCCACGTACTAATCGATTATACAAAACCCTGTTTAAAGAATGAGAGCTTGTCCCTACAACCTGAGAAGCAAGGAATTGTTGCTTCCCATTGGACGTGTTTCGTCGTCTTTGTTGCACACATTTCGTTAATCTCATAATTCACACTCTGTACACAACTTTTTTGTTTAAGACCCTTCATTACAAATCAGTGGAGAAGAATGTGGTGAATATTTGGTAGTAATTCTGAATTATTTACCAGTACTCCATTGCTACTTTTACTAGTTTCACTTTTTCTTACAGCTGATATTTCGTTAATGAGATGGATAACGCCTTACAAACAGGCCTCTATTTCTCAGTCCTATTATCTGATTGACTGAAACCGTATCGTAGCGGCCTTGCTAACTGATGACCTAAAGGTCTAGAAAATATCATCAGGGATCATCAAGTAATTGGATCATAAATATTATTGCAAATGATTCAAAACGTTCTTGCTTTCCCATCTTAGTAGTTGGATCATTGCTGGTGTTTCGGAAGCTATCCAATTAAATGGGAGAATACAGAACTTTCCAGTTCTCTTATCGGGTCAACGATTCCACTCTGATCGATTTCAAACAGGATCTGATTTTCCCAATGAAATTTTCATTGGACGAGTGTTTTCACCAGCTGGTTGCAATCCATCGTATCCCACCGTTTGCGCACGCAGGTAGTTCATCATTTTCTTTGCAAGTTTTAATCATCCTGTTAAGCTCTTCGAAATAGCCTGGAACAATTTGTGGATAGTGAAAACGAAAAAGACTTCAATTCGCGTTTCTCAATCATGTGGTCCGCTTTGCGTTCGGGTACGCGGGATCTTAGCCGGTTGTGTGAACAGCTGGATACAGCTTACCAGACGGTAAGATCTCATTGCATTCACTGCAGCTGTTTAGTGGTTTCACTGTCTTACTCACTGGTGCACCAAGGTTATAGAAAAAGCAGACAGATAACAGTACAGGAAAGTTATCAGTGAAAGCTAGGAAGACGAGGAATGAATCTCTAATCATTCATTGACGGGAATACGTGGGTGCAAAATATTCCGTTCGATCAACTCTGTTGTTTACTGCATTAATACCTTGTGTTTTCTCAGACGCCTCATTCCATCATCCTTTGAATCAGGAACGTGCATATGATAATGATGTTCTCAGCACATTTAGTTTTGCGGCATGAGTAACCACTTTTTCTGCCACAGTCTTGCCCATTTTTTCGGTTATTCCCGGCACTTCGGCATCATCATCATCACCGTCCCACAGCGTTAAACTACAAGCCCTATTGATCGTCCCATTCCTCGCTGAGCTCCACGGTGTAATAGAAAGACTGAATGTTTGAGGTGCTCAGAATGTGGACTTGTGGCGGCGAGAAAGGGGAAGAAGGCTGCAGTAGCCAACATACGAAGTACGGTCTAACTAGAGACATCAATCACTAACTTGGCAGAAGATGACTAAACGATCGCCACTGTTCACGGTTGGCAGCAATATTCCTAAAGGTCTCCTGTCAGTTGGTTGACGGATCTTTCCGATCCCAGCTGCGGAGACGTGGGCCACCTACTTTACCATATTTCCGTGTACATCTCATTCCACGTTGCCACGTGATCTGTAGCCCTCTACATGGCTTCTTCCACTCCGTGAGAGGAACGCAAAATAGGGCACAGTATGATAAACCAGTGTTCGCCGTAAGCAATCGGTCAACAAAGGCTATTAAGCTTACTGCACCCCGATATAATATTCCCAGAATTGGTATCCAATACTAGATTCGTAAACTGCGCGCTACTCATTCCGTCGCTCCGTCCATCATCATCATCATCGTTCAGCATTGAACCTCACTGCTCACTGCCTTTTCCCCACATTTACAGGTTCCTATAAAGAGTAAATATGAAAGGAGAACAGGAAGTAGACCTACACAAGTAGGAAAGGACAAGAATGCTACAGTAGCCAACACCGAACAAAGTCTAGCTATTCAAACGCACTTTTTCAATCATTTTGATTCGACAAAAAATGACATCACGATCACCACTATTCACGGTTCACTATCATATCCTTCATTGTCCCCAGTTTATGATGATGAAACGCGATTAAGGCCACTCAGTCGTAGGAGTAAAGTTTAAAATTTCGTATACTTCTTTGTTTATCATGTTATGAATCTGTTTTCTCTTTACACGCAGTGCTGTTTTTTGTTATGCTGACCGCACTCGTTTCCCTGTTTCAGCCCATATACCCATATTATTAAAGTTTTAATCGTCTGTACAAGTACATCTCTCTTCTGCGTTCGTTGCTCAAACTGTTTGTTTCCTCTCTTTCTCCTTCGGTGTCATCGTCATCATCATCATCGTTCAGCGTCAAACAGCAAGGCAAGCCTCACTGACCGCTGCCGTTTCCGCAAGGTTACATGTTTATATAGAGTCACTATCCAAGGAAAACAGAGACTGGACCTACACAAATGGGGAAAGATAAGAATGCTACAGTAGCCAACACACGGAACATAGTCTAGCTGTACAAATGCACTTTCTCAATCATTCTGATTCGGCAGAAAGTGACTGTTCATGGTCCACTGCCATATCCTTCAGTGTCTCCAGCCAGCAAGTTGAGTCTTTCGGACCCCAACCACGAAGGCGTGAAACACCTACTTTACCTAACTTTGCTGTACATTTTCTCATCCCACGTTGCCACGTCATCTGTTGGCCTCCACATGGCTTCTTCTATTCCTTCGGTGTTCTTATCTTCAGCCTCTGTTTGACCAGTTTGCGAACTTAATTCTGGGTGGATTGTTTTTCTCATTGTTATCTATACTTTGGAGCAAAATGTCAAGTTTAAAATAGCCATATTCTGTCCTTAGTCTGTGAAATGGACTATAAATTTCACCCCACTAATTTTACTGTTCTATCGAACTTTTACAGCACGTTTCTAGTTATGCAAACCCTCCTCGTATTACGGACGAGGAAGTTTTCGGCCAGGCTTATAACCGCGTGATTCATTCCACGGCCGCGCAGCAGCTGATTCAGTTGGAGCATGTCTTCGCGCAAGCAGTCGCCTCGGAAGTGAATAAGCGAAACAGTGTTTTGCACCAACTGCAAGAGGAGTAAGCTTGTTGTATGCGAATCATGCCTTGCAAGAGGCTAATCGTGGCAACCAACGCGTCTTTTTTTAGTTGCCACCGATACTGATATTTTTGATAGACATAACTCATGGCGCACTGTTTTTTCAAACACTCCAAACCAATTCCTGGTAGACTTAATTTGTCAAGGTTTTTGTTTCAGTCAGTTGTATTCTTAATACTAATAGGTTTCCCTGTGTGAGGCTCGGCTCTCAAAAGTGATTTGCGAAGTCACTTCAACTGCGGTTGCCTAGGCTCTGTAGGATCTGGTGCATGGCGCAGTCCCATTACGCAACCGGGAGTGGTCAGATAATAAAGTATCTAACTAGCAGAAAACAAATCACTTCACGTCGTTCCTCTTGCAGCTTTTGAAACCATAGCATAACTGATTTCTATTCTCTGCCACGCTTCAGTTAACATATCACTGCACCAGTCATCAATTCTGTGAAATTTGCAAAACATGCAAAGACAGCTTAAAGCGCCGTCTAAATACTCATCAGCTGGTGTAAACCGATGATTGTGTTGATTTATTCAAGGGATGGTACGTCCTCACACGGAAAACACAGAGGAATCAATTTGCTGGTATTGCATCCAAATTACTCGGGGACATTATCCTCCGCTGATTGTCTAGTGCCCGCGAAGGACACGTAGTTTCCTCTCCGGTCAGGGTTGTATCGACAACAACTTTGTGTATGAGGTGTCGGATTCCAGATACATCTTCCGCAGACTTAAGTGCTCTGTCTTTCTTGATCTTTGTTTGTGACGCTTTTTCACCCGATTCCACCACGAGAAAATGTATTCCTCAGAGGAGCCCACTTTCATGATTCCTTTTGAACTTTTTAATTGAGATGACTGCGGCGATAGCTCTGTCCTCGTGTAAGAAAAGTGACGTTGATATTTGCTCAGACAAGAAATCGTTTGACTTTGGATATGCAGATAATGTGTTAATGACAGAAGACTCAAATACGTTGCAGGTTTTTCCCAACCTTCTAGACGATAATGTAGGCGTGTTTGTGATCTGTCTTGCACGTTTGAGGTGTAACTGCTGTTGCAGGACTGGAATGGCTCGAAGTCGAACCTTGTAGTTGCAGGGTGAGAATTGGGTAAAGTGGCTAGTTGTAATTCCCTGATTAAGATAGGTGAACGCGATCGGGCAAAATCCATTAGATTCACGTACTTTCAAAGGGAATTTTTCAAAAGGCTAGTGGACATATTACTTTCTGTATCAAAATATTTCCTCGGCTTTGTATCGCATAAAGCTGTTGCACGATTGAGCGGTTCGATATTGATTCAATGCTTCGTACACATTTTTTCCCATTTCATGTTACTAGTATCTCTAAAATACACAGACGATGATTTTCTTTGTTACTTATGACAATGAGACTACTCTGACGTGGTGTGACCACTTGCATGTTCCATTACTCAACAAGCTATACAGGATGGCTTATTTTAAACCGAAGGTTCAATCATGCTTGACAGTCGGTGGATAAGTGGTCTGGCGAAGTTGGCTGCTAGTCATTCGAGGTGGGAATCGGTTTTAGTTGGTAGCTCACTCTAAAAATGATTGGAGGAACAATTGATCCGACCAGAAGACCATAGAAGTGTATACTTCGTATGCCGTCCGTTGTTGATTCTGAATCAGGATCTATCCGTCCGCTCTAGACTGACTACGAAAAATCAGTCAACCTGGTGGTCAGCTTCGGGCATTCACCTCCGTCTCCACACTTTTGTGAAAACCTATCCACCATAAGAAGACTGCTGAACCTCCCCAGCAAGGACTACTCAAGAAAACACTCATTTGGGAACATTTCTAGAGACGTTCAGGACGACCCTGTTAACTCTCTTCCCTCGACCTTAATGACGCGTTTGGAATAGTAAAAAGCGTTTAAGTGTGCCTGTGATGCTTTACTTGTGTTAATCGGTTCATGGATTTCCGCGGTGGTTTACCTGAAAACGAGCTGTGGATTACTATCGTTCGAATTACCAAATCTATGCTTTGAAAATGCACTGAAAAAAGTTTGTGATTAGGTACCAGCAACACTTGTCGACCAATTGCTACACGGTTCTTCAGGAAGAGTCTAGTCTGTTATTGTCGCCATTGACGAAAATACGAAGTGACGATTCATACACCATTGTTTTTTTCTCACAGTGCATTATATTGTCATAGTTGATATTTTTATTAGTATTAGTATTATCATCATTACTATTATTAGCGTTTATTTTCGCCATGATTTTTGCATTTGCAGTTAACGCATCAGATAAGCGATTTATGAGAATTGAACACTTTTGGCCCTTTTTGATTGAGTTTTGAAGCTGCAGATGGCATCTTTGTACATTCCTACATAGCCGCAAACAACAGTTCGTTTGGTCACTAGCTAATCGATGTGCGCTATGCACCATCCGTTTATTTTTTTCTCAAAGCATTTGGAATTATCAGTAACCACTTCAAAGTTCGTTTCGTCTTAGGTGCTTCTTCATGACTAATTTTATTGTACGATAAGAGTTTACATACAAGCGCCAATGGTACCATACCTAAGGGGAAGTAAGAAAAAACGGCATTGCTTTTTTGAAATGCTATCACATGTCAGGTCTTCTATCCTAACCTTCACTCTCAGTCAGCTGGGAGCCGATGAACAGCACTGGAGTTAATACACCGTTTGAACGGCCCAGTGCGCTGATCTATAACTATCAGACGTAGTAGTGCAAATGACCGAAATTTTTTTCGTTTCTTGGATACGATATCTGAAATGGAAAAGAGGGTTTATAGCACTGGAAGGATTAACAGTCTCACTACTGAACTTCAGTATGCTATTCATATTTCCGTGACTGCTTTGGTTGTGTCTGATTTCGAGAATCTGATGCGCACAGGAATGGTTCGTTGTGTAAACATATAGCCGTTTATAAGCAGACGTAGGGAAACACGTTGATGGTCATATGAGGGCAAACACCATGATGCGTGACATAATGAAGATGCTCCAAATGTTCGAGGTAAAACAACGAATGAAAACTGATAAATCGGTTGGTTAGCTTGATCCATTAGTGTACACGCTTATCGGTGGCTTCAGTAAGTAGTGAAGGCGCGATGTGCACTTACGCACTACTGAAACGTACCTTTGGTATCCTGGTCGAATTCCAGTCACAACTGGATTAACTTTACCACTATTTTCCTATTGCCTACCTCACGGTCTGCCCTCCCGGATTCACGTGCCGTTCTTATTTTCTTAATTGATACTTGAAAAATGTCTTCGCTTCTCTCGTTTTCATATTGTACGACTGATTTTTTTTCAACAGTTTGGTCGCTGAAACCGAAAGAGGATTGCAAATGCGGGACGCGGACATCCCAACCGCAATCACCCAGCTTCAAGAGGAGCACATTCGGAATCGTGAACTGATTGAAACGCAGTGGAATAGTTGCATCAGCGAATTGCGTCATCGCCAACGCCGTCAGTTCCGCGAATTGGTCATGAATTTGGATGAACGGTTATCACTGGCAGAAACGAATACGACCGGGGCGGAAAAAGAAAAGCAATCGATCGAGGACAGTTTGTCTGCGATTCTGTCTGTTGCAACCCTCAAGTAAGCCATGTTGCCCGTCGTACCCGGTGACCCATCGATTTGTTAACAACCAACATTAAGTGAAGTGTTGCGTTCGGCTCACAAAGAAAGCAATAAGCATTCGTCTCCGAGGTTCTTTGTTATGCGCTCAGCAAAACAATTGTGTGTTTCATTGGCCATCTCTTGTTTCCGCTCTGGCTTCAGAAAAAAGATCTTGCACATGCGCCTGAACTCCTTGTGATTATAATTAGGATTCATTGAAGCCTGACCTGTTAACTGCGTCATGCTGTTCTCGTTCCTAAGGTTGGCTCAGCCCAACTGACAAAGAATTATCAACGACTCCTAGTTGTGGTTCTTCTGTGGACTCTTCGACGAAGGGCTTCCATACACACTCCTAAGGCCACAAATTCTATATATATATATATATATATATATATATATATATATAGGCTCGTTACGACGGCTAACCTGCTGGTCGCTGTCGCTTAATATTTGAGCTAGGAAGGTGTCCGAAACGAATGCGAGGTGCAAAAGATTCCAGATTTCGCGAATTGTTGCCTATAGGTTGTGTATGTTCCCTCCAAGTTGCTGACAGTCGGTTTATCGTCTGGGAGAAACAACGCTTCATACTCATCTCATGACGACTGTTTGAATTCTTTACTAACGAACGATTCAGTTATTTCCTCACAATTAGCAACCAGCTGATGTCACTGAAGAAATAGGAACGATCTTTTGAAAAACCGCCGAAAAAAGTTAATTTCGTGTCAAATTTCGTGGGACAAACTATGGCTGCACTATGGATATATTTAGTGCAATTTGCAAGTGCGCTGATTATTGATCCACTTTCGCCTGACGAAGTCACTTTGAGTTTGTCGAATAATTCGTAGAATAAACGTTATTGTCTCAGCTGCCAGCGTGGTTTACTGGTCGACGGCCCTGTTGATACATCAGAATTACGTGTAACTCTGTGCGCACGGCGCTTTGAATTTTCAAAATGTTAATTCACTATTCCGAGTTGCGAGTATTGACATCAGTAGCTTAGCTTGGCATTAATTTAGGTTTACAAAGCTTCACTCGAAGTTACAATCGCTTCGCTTAAGTTTTAATAAGTATGCTATTCAAGTCACAGACTGTTCGTTGTGTTAACCAAACACACTCTCTTGCTCATTTAGTTCTCTGTTCATTCTGCTGATACTTAACTAAAATTTGAATTTTGACGAGTTTTGTCAGCGTGATATTTCACGTAGAATCTAATAAATGGGAATAGTCCAGGTTGATGACTTTATCGAGGGGTTTTGAAAGCCTAATGCATCGGTATTGGACTTCATCAGCGTAACATAAAACTTATCCTAGACAAAAATTCAATGGAATTCTTTTTCAGGACTAACGAACCTAAGTCGAACGGGATCTGGAGTGTAGCAAAAAGGATGTGCGATCTGAGAAGCCTACCGACCTTAACGGAAGCGTTGGCCAGTTGTACTACCTCCCAACATCGCTGTGCTGCTGACTGTTGAGAAACTTTATTCATTAGTTATTTAATTTGCCGACATACCTAGCGGATTAACCAACGTACGGTTAACCAGATGAAATGCGTCGAAAGACTTGCACAATTCAAAATCGCCGTTTGAAGGTCGTTTTATTCGACCCGTTTCAGATGGGAGATCTTTTTCTCATGTCTACAAAAGAACCGACACAGATGAATGTCAGCCAGAAATGAGATACAAAGTTGGCCGGAAGTAACGTTTTTTAAAGATGTACAAAGCTGCTAAATCGGATGTTTTTTGTATCCTATTGCGAGGACGGAGGTTAACTCTTTATAAGAGAGGGTTTCCAGAACCCTCGGATCAGTTTGGAAAAACTTGCGAATTACGAAGCATTGGACTAAATTGATGAGTGCGCCATACCACTAAAAGGTAAACGGTTTTTTACAAAAGTGGTTGTTGAATTCGATTGATAATTCTGCAAAGTTACTCGCAGGCTACATTCACCACTCTGTGCTATGCTTGTGAGAGATGTATCAGAACGACGCTTATTTAAGAGTTGGTGGGGATAAAGTTGATATATATCTACTCCGAAAGCTCCCGTAGGCCCACAATCTCCAGAAAACAACCAACGTATCGCACACAACATAACATTTGATCGGCACAACTAAATGTCCGGGCTGGACAAAAAGTTTTTTTTTCTTTATTACACGTCAGAACGGCAGATCAGTCGAACGTTCTATGACAGCTTTGAAGTTCGCATTGTTGCTACCTTGTTTTATCTAAATCAACTTGACTCCATAAGTTCCTTGCAGGACGGCAACCCCTCGTCACGTCTGAAAAAGATAGGTGCTTCTCAGAAACACCATCACGGACGTCCAACATCCGCACCGGTTGTCACTCCACCGACAGCCAACCGTTTGGACACGTCTCTATCGGAACCATGGTCAGAGAGTTTCACCGTGCAACTGGGTCGTCAAATGCGAACCACCTGTAACTTTCGTCTTCTGCGTGCCGATCCAAATGATTTGCTCCTATCCATCAGTCCGACTAACCCGTCTGAGAAATGTTGCGCGGATGGAGCTGCCCCGGACGGGACAAAGTAAGTTGCCGTTTCGTATGTCGCACTACTATCAGCAACGATGCGTTTTGAATTTTTTTTCGAAAAGTAACAATTCGCTTTGGATAGCTAACTATAAATCATGACAGGGGCACGCATCGCCCGTCCAAGGTCAAAAGCCAGACTGAAACTAGTGTTGCCTACCTCAGCTCGAGAACAACAGTAGTACCAACTGGATTTCTGGTTATATATTGAGTCACTCAGGTGTGATCAAGTACGTTGACCACGTGCCACCTTAAAGCATCAAAATTTCGAATCCCATATCCACCGGCCACTGTACTGATAGACGGCAATACAGTGTCCCCTGGCTTGATACCATTCTAGGTTTCAGTGCTGGATATCGGTTCTGCTCGCCATCAGTGCAGTCGATCCCTAACGACTACGGGATTTGCTATTCCCACTACGCTCCTGGATGTAGAAAATCAATCCTCAGCTCATCATTGGAAACTGTAAAGACACTGCCAAGCTCTTTCTTCTTTGTCGGGAATCATCAGCTGTAGTGCCTATCCCCCGAGACTCAATCAAGACTTGAACTCCCAGACAGTGTCAGCTGAACATGTTAGCCACTGTGCACTAGTGCCTCCATAGTTTTCAGTATTGGTGCTGCATTGTGAACCGCTTCATCATCATCCTCACACAACGTTAAAAAGCAAGGTGATCCCTCCAAGCGGCGGGCATCTTCAGCGCGCAAACCTTGTCTCGCAACCACACAACAAAATAGCGCATTGCTGCACCGTACACAGAACCTATCAACTTCAGTGAAATATCAGGCAGACGCCACAGGTGCTTTAGTCCGGCGTAAGCTGCTCGAGGCTTCGATATACGCGTGTCCACCTCCACTGCCGAGTTACCATCGTTTGACACACAGCTACCAAGGTAAGTGGAACGGTCCACAATCGTTAGTTTCTCTCCACTCACTATCAAGTTCGGGACTACCATCGTCCAGTCCTGTACCAGGAGTTTACACTTTGGAGGTACAAAACACATGCCGAACCGAGCCAGAAACATCGAGTCTGTCTAGTGCACCTTGTGTATGGTCCGCTGATTCGAATAGGTACACGAGGCCATCTGCGTAATCTAGGTCACAGCTTCTCACCATCTCCCAGTTCGACTCCTACATTCTGGAGACCTCCTAAAGTATCCTGCATTACCTCGTCCATGATAAAGTTGAACAGGAATGGATAGATGGGACACCCTTGCCGAAAACTGCTGGTGGTTTCAAATGAACCTGTTATTTCACCGTACACTCTCACGCGACTACAGCTATGCAAATACAATGCTCGCAGCAGGTTCACGAACTTCGCCGGCATATCACTCCGGTGAAGAGCACTGAATGACGATGTCCGATGTACTGAGTCGAACGCACCTTTCAAAGCTAGAAAAACTACTATCGTAGGTCGGCGGTATATGTGGTACGTTTTGACCAACTGGCAGAGTAAATAAAGGGACGATGCAATCTGGACTTAGACGAAATCCGATCTGCTGTTCGCGATTGGTTACTCTCGCGAACCGGTGTCAAACGGGGCGGCATTATCGAAGCTAAGACCTCAGTAACTCTCAGGATTAAATTAATGCCACGATAATTGCTAGTTACTGCATGTGCTCTTCTGTAAGGTGAGTGCAATCAGTGGCTCACTGAACGATAACGGATGCACTCCCCGTTCCAAATATCACGAAGCAAGGGGATATGTGATCTTAATCAAGCTTTTACACCAGATTGGAAAGTAACTGGGATGTTCGTCGGGACCAGCCCCTTTTCTCCTTTTCAGAAGTCGACTGTTCGACTCTACTTCCAATTACGTTGGAGGGTCAACAGACACCTTCCAAGGATTCGCAGCTACAGACGTCGGACTAAATACGTTAGCGTGCGTCTAACTAAACTGATCCCTGGAGTGCTCGGCCCAACGGCCCAGCCTATGTTGTCTACCATGGATGAACTCTCCATTTCTGTCACACACGACTTTACTAACCGAAGTTCGTCTCCCACCGGTGTCGCGTATAGGCGTAAACAGTCTTTGGTTGTTACCTGAAGCGGCTGGTTCTTGCATCTCTTTGGCTAACTTAACCCAGCGGTTTTTACGGTCATTCTTAAGGCTTGTCGTCAATAGACGTTGTAGTTGTCGACGTACTTTGTTCATCTCCTTGCGGTTAGAGAGCTGACGTTTTTGCCGCATTAGGCTCAGTAAATCTTGTGAGGTCCAGTGTCTTTGATGAGCGCTAGATCTAGGACCACGGGCGAACCATGCTTCCAAATGTATCGCCTGTTTGATTTGGTCCCGGCACTCATGTACATTGCCTCTCGTCGAAGTTCTTAGTTCGCTGGATAGTTTCTGTTTGTAGCTGATGCGAAAAGCCGAATCAGACAGACATTGGACGACCAATCGGGTTTGTGGCCTGCGTTGATGGCCATTGAGCTGAAGCAAACATCGCATTATAACTAACGTATTCTTTGATTCGACATACGTGGTCTAGTACGATCTATGGTTCTGGACAGAACGGTACCAACGGCGGCTTACTGCCATTTGGTCGATCTGACTCAGATTACCCATCGTTTTGGAGTCTACTGTCTGAGCTACAAGCACCTTTTGGCTGGCCTGCACGAAGGTGCGCACATCGAAGGAGTCGACATTCAGAGGTAGACGAGGTTTGAGATGCTGGGATGCGCGAGGTTGATTTTCCTGTGCACCGACCGATTCATGGGGAATTCTTTGCAGACCTGTAACTCCTGGGGGATTATGGACGGATATTGCTAAGGAATCTATTCGCTATGCAGAAGAACGATTAGGGTTCTCAACCAAAGCCTCTGGTTCTGGCAAGAACCTGACCGCAGGGCGGCGAGATATTGTCAGTGGAAGCACATCTTGGATCAGTTATTCTGCCGCTCGTTTTTCCGACTGAGCTGCCTGTTCAGATGAATCTCCGCTCGGGAGGACCGGAAGACTACTTCGTCAGGCCTCTACCCGCTGGCCTTTCAGGTATGATTGGATCTTCGGCTTGAGATAAGTCTTCCTGTATAGCCCGTCGGGTAATGAAGGCACGCAAGCCGCCGCACCATGTCGAGGTGGAATCAGGTTGAGACTGGAGGTATGCGAGCGCAATGCTCGAAGATTAACGAACCTTTCTGTCATATCCTACTGGCAGACTTCATTGGATAGTGTTGGTCGGTTGTTTGAGTCTAATACATCTTTGCAGATGGTAAAAACCACTGTTCGTTGGAATCAGCCAACTTTTACCGCCTCAGTCTTGGAGTGTACGACTCTGCTTCCATTTTCGTTGGGGGTCAAGCGACCCCTTCCAAAGGTCCACAGTTGTTGGCGTCGGAGTAAGTAGATGAATGCGCGGCTAGCTGAATTTCTGCTCGAATTGATGGGCCTAGTGATTGATCTTTTACTGTCCATAAATATGCTCCTCATTTTTACTTCCTTTTAGTTTGGTTAAATCTGCTGCTCAAATCTATCAAGTAGTCAGTGGTTGCAGCTTGTTCTTACACTTAATTTTACTTTGGTTTTCTACAGAGGGATATACCTGTCATGGCATTGGTAACCACAGCATCAGATTTGTGTCTGCTTGTAAGAAAGCTCGGCCATTCTTTGCTGGTGCTTGTATATCTGTGCATGTTTATATGCAGTTGAACGGGTAAGCCGGATGGGGTACCGGTCGGTTTCTGTTCGTCATTCAAATGGTGGAACCTCATGTTATTCACCACAAATTCGGCCTGTAACTGTTGGCTTCCAGAAACCCAATTTGGTTTAGATTATTGCAGATATGTCCACTTATTTTTACGTTCAGCAGTTTACGTTAGTTTCTTTTTTCCCCTTTCCTTCTTTCTTCCTGTGTTACTGCGACTAGCCGATTGTCGGAAAATGCTCTGGGTGAGCGGTTGAGCAACGCATTGGGCATCTATTCAAACGATCTGAACGGATTAGTCCTTCTAGTCGACAAGCGGCTAACTACTTTTCGTGGTGTGAAACGTCGTAAGTATTATCTACGCATGTGTCGGCTTTGCAGTACTTCTGTGTTGTTTTGATTGTGTGTTGAAGTCGAATAATTAACGTGGTGCGTGCACGTCCTATCCTGCACTAGTATTTCACTTCAGTATTTACAATATACTTGTAATTACCTTAGTAATAAGCTTGATGTACACTGGATCATACCGCTTTTACCGTAAACCACTTTTTATAGAATCATGTAACCGTGGGTAAAAGGCAGCGGTTAGTGAGGTTTACCTTGCCGTTTAACGCTGAACGTGGATGATGATAATGATGATGTAAACCAGTTTATGTAATAGCGAAATCCTAGCTATGTATTCCAGGTTCACCTCACCAAAATGTGACCTTATTTTCCCGAATTGTTACAAAAACGTCAGTACTATGGTCCCTCGTCGAGAATATGATGAGAAATTATCACGATGTCAGAGTACGATGTCCATACCACTTGATCTCAAGGCAAATTGATTAGATCATACGTTAGGAAATAAGAATTTCCTGTTGCGGTTAAATTTTCTTTTTCACTGTACGTCGGTTCCAACGACAGACTTTTGAAGGAAATGTACACAAGTTCTGAATCCTCCCTATAATCGTTTTATAAGACGGATTGCCGGAGCAAGCTAACGTGCTCATGTAACCATAATTCCTTAGTAATCGGCTTTTATTCGCGTGATGCAGTGTCCAATACCCAAAACCAAACCAAAATAAGACTCACTGGTCAGATAGTGTGTTGTTCTCGCCCTACTCAGTTTGCAAGTAGTTACCCTCGGTGAAATAAGGCTGTCATAAGAGTCACTTGACCACTAGCGTTACTAGATTACGGTTGCACTAGATGCACTATTGCCCTTGGTTTCAGATTGATGTCGACAGTTATCTGATTTTGTCCAATCGTGTCCACTAACTCTTGATTCCGGATGTACGAAATCTGGCTATTGCATGACTCAGCTTGTAAAACAAGGTTTTGCGGATTCTGGCGACGGCTTGAGAGAACCACTGTGCTTCTTTCTCTGATTCTGGTCGGTGCTTTATTTCTGTTACTGTTCTAGAAAAGTTCGCGCGATTTGTGGTGCAGAATTCGGGCTGTTTTTGCGCCATCTGCTCTATTTGGCCCGGCATACTCGGGTTCGTGATTGGACTACGCGTTGCTTGTCGCGAACACGTCTACCTTACTGTCCTTGTTTCGTACTTCCGTCGGAGTGGAAAAAACTACGCCGAGATCAACGAATGTCGTGGCTCACCCTGCTTTTTAACGATGTGCGATGGTGATGGTGACACTTATCCTCGCTACTCACCTTATTGTCTTTCAGGATTTCACGTATGGGGTAAAATGTCCCTCTCTTAATGCCCTTATCCATAAATCGAACAGAAATTAGTGCGGAGTTATTGGAGCCCATGCTTTATAACCAACTGTTTGCAGCGATGTGACAATGTAGGGGCACTCTGTCTTGTTGGTATTACACCTTCGGCAAGCCCATCAGTCGTTTGGTTTCCACATATCCCCAAGGGCTATGATTAACCCCTTCCAGATAGGCCAGTGAATTCGCCTTGCCGAGTCGAAACAACAAGTAGAGCAGCCACATCGAACGTTCATCTTCAGACCTTTTTGCTTTACATCCTGAGTGCCTCACTGAGTTCCCCCTTTACTAACTCCCCCTACTTCGATATTGTACACAAAAAGCTGAACTCATTAGAGTATATTGTCTTCAGCTTTGAAATAAGAATCCGCAAGTGAACCAGTAAAAAAACCTCATCCGTTCCTGATGGTCTCAGACGCAAAATCCGGACAACACGAAATTTATATCGTTGTATTTTCGCCCCGGCAATTTCCATCAGTCGACTGTAAAACAAAATTTGTCGAACAGTTCAGCTATAGTCAAGTAGCGATACGCTAGTTATCGGACTTTTCTGGACTGTATTCATGTATTTCTCCTCCCGTTTGGATTTACTAAAAACAAAAGGTCTGGCGGATGCATGTGAACGCTCTACCGAATTTCATTTCCCTGATTTGGGCCATCAGTTGGCCGAGATTCGACAAACATGCTATCGAATAACCTCCGAATATCCCAATCGGGACATGTCTCAACAACGACCGATACCACTGTCACAACGAAGTGAGTTTTGCCATCGTCTACCAACATGCATTGCAATACTTCGTTCTCTTTTCGCGTCGGTCGAATTTGATGTTCATTTCTTCTGAATTGCGAAACGGTTGTTTTTTCCCCTCAGATTCAGGTAGCGAACATGGCAAAGAATTGTGGCAATCGCATGAAGGGATTGACCAGTGGATTGTCCTTCACTTTAAAGGTCCTATAACATTTGTGTTTTTACGTGTTAGACGATATTGTATGACACATTACCTCCCCGTTCAGTTATCTTACGTGACCTCTCGATTGATATGCGCCAGAGATGTCAAGGCCAGGTTCCCCCGGTTTTCGCAAGTCAGCTCAAATTAAACCGTAATTTTTTACTTGCTTGACCTTGAGTCCTTAGCCTCATGCTTCGATTGGTAACAATATCGAACTTCATCCATTTCCGTTTTGGTGAAATCCTTCGGGGTTTAGGGAAAAATGGTATTGAATAGAGTAATCTTCGTTTATAACCTGACATAGTGATAACAAAAATGGCGAGTTCAGTTCCAACGCCTTACATCTGAGTAGTTTACAAATTTCTCCGTCGTACTCTATGACGGAAATGATATTCAAACACCGAAGGTCTTCTCGCTTAGGGGAATATGGTGGGGTGGATCTACGTGCGCCAGTTCATTTATTAGTTTTTCCTATCATATTTCGTATCATTTACTGTCCACCTCGATCCATCTTACAACCATTAGCTGCTTTAGAGACAGTGTACTACGAAGCAGGCGTTCTTCGGGCACGCGCAAAACATGCCCCGACCACCTTAATTTATGCCTATTGAGTTCCTCATTTAAAGATCGAATCCCAGAGTCCTATACTTTAAGAGCATATTTATGGGGCTAGAAAATCATGTTCAAAACAACCCCCTGCAACTTGGGTTTCAAATTTTGCTGACTAACAACTTATTGTCCATATCACCTGACGGTTTCCTTGTATGCATATTGACGTTGATTCCCAACCACTCAAAGACGACTGGATCGAATTTCTTTTTAATTATTGTGAATCGGTGACATTTGTCATTATTCTCAGCGCGAGAGTTCAACATGAGTACCTTTGTATGCATGATACCAGTTTTTGTTCCACCGCTTTGTCGCTCTCTCTGATCTAATGAAACCCTATGTGATCCTGCGCCACTCAAATTTTCGGGATCATAGTTGCCGATTCTTCCCCCCTCCTTGTAGTAGGCCCTAGTTGCTATGCCTCATGACCTTTTCGTTGCAATCATGCGTGGAGCATGACATAAAAAGAAACCTATCTAACCCACAGCGAGTCGCTTTTAGTACC
This sequence comes from Fasciolopsis buskii, assembly GCA_008360955.1. Lineage (NCBI taxonomy): Eukaryota > Metazoa > Platyhelminthes > Trematoda > Plagiorchiida > Fasciolidae > Fasciolopsis > Fasciolopsis buskii. Next base: position 226,951 of record LUCM01000138.1, read on the forward strand.
TTTCCTTTTGAATATTTCGTGCTTTAGATGCCTCGCTGTCCAAAGCATTATATCAGAGAGGTATGCAAAACTGTGACTATCTTACGGCACCTACATAACTTAAACCTACAGCTATCTAATCCGAAACTGAAGGTGATATTGTGACGAAAGAAACGTTTTCTGATTCTCATGCTTGATAACAACGTCCGGCCCACAAAACTGTTCAGAGAGATCTCGTCCAAGGCACTCCGGTCATTTGTGCGACCTGTTTGAACTCAAATAGTCCAAGTTTTACTAGACATCACGAAGGTGGGACACACAACAATTCTTTTTTGAACTACGCGACATCTTATTACCAAGGAAAGCATCCCATGTTTTCATCAGTTCATATATAAAGAGAAAGTATGAGTTTTAAACCTGTGCAATAATTCTCGATTGAAAAGCAGCTATATTCAATGAAATACAGATAATTAAAGGCATATTTGAGGAATAATCATCGGTAAAATTCCGGCGTTAACTACGAAATAAATAATGGTTTCACATTAGAATTTTTGTGGCCTTCTGGAGATCATTTTTTATCTTCCCGTGCTCTGATACCTACAAAACTGCCGTATTTCTCGATATTTCTGGTCATTCTGGAGATAACGGTATAAAATGTTCTTAACCAAACGATAGTCTTTGGGGCGCGTTATCGGGACCAAAAAAGACCCGTCTGTGACAATTTTTACTGTAATTACTGTTTTCATCGTAGTATATTCGAAGTTATTCAACTAACGGCACTTATTGTTGACTTCTGAATAATTAATATCGATGTCTGTCGGATTTCGCTGTTGTACTCATCGACTAAAATGACACTCATTTTGGTAGTTTTTCAATGCTTTAAGACTTTCATATTCGGTTTTCCTTTTTTAGCCCGTCGACTTAATATTTTATAACATCCCCGAGTTCATTAGCAATCTAATCAGTTCAGTCTTTGAGTCATTTAATTAATCCAATGAAGTGAGGCATTGGCCAAGAAGAGAACTTTCGATACCCTGTAGTCGGCCGCGATTCTCATGATTACTCTTCAGTGTTTCCAGTAGCCGGAACGTTTCGCATTCGACTTCCATTTTCACTCGCGGTGCAAAACTGAGGGGACACCCTGGCGATCAGGCGGCAACTTGACTTGGTGGTATGTGTGAATAGATTAACCTACAACCTAGTTGTCGTTATGTCTGTCTGCCTTCCTGTTTGGCATCCAACAGCTGACTGTCTTCGTTGTTGGTTAGAGGCACAGGAATTTTGTTCTTTATGGATATCAGTGGTTTCATTGTTCTGTAATGTCTTTCCTTATCGCCTCGGATTCTTCTCCGTTTCAATCTATTCTCCTAGACTCATGCATCATGCTTTACTGAACACTTCATATTTTATTATGTTGTTCCATACTGACGTTTAAAGTGGCCCTCCGGTATATAAACCGTAAACGTATGTAGTCGAATTGGCGTGAATCTCAGTTTTGTAAACGGGAAAAATAACAAAAAGACAAACCGGCATCGGAAAAAGGTGCACGAAACAGGGCAGCTTATTCTTTTCACTCCGTTTTTTTCACGTCCATCTTTTATGTTTATTATTCGCTCACTATTGTTTCATCCACACTATCCTTGTTTCGAAGACCGTATAAGCACACACAGTCCGCCTAAATTTTTGCGACGGATTACTTCTCGACCGTTTTTACAACTGTTCTCTTCCTTCTCCCTGCCCACATACACGTACACTCCTACTGACACATACGCACACGCACTGGCCCACATATCAGATGCGACCGTGGATCAGGTCGAACCAATCGCCGGTGATGTCTACATTACTCGACATTCCAATCTCACAGGCGGTGTAATCGGTGGTTTGGCTGGGGGTGGTGGCGGAATCAGTGTTGTCTTTCATCTGGTGGCGGACAGTGCTATCGAGCGTGAGGAGGATCGAATCCGATCCGGCGCACCGTTACGCTGTGCGCTTTCGGCAATTTTGCGCACCTGTTTCGACTATGACATCACCACTCTTTCTTTGCCGTTGCTGTTGGTTCAGTCGGTCCAAGAGGTAATGAGTATTCGTTGCGTGTGTGTACGCGCACGCCCAATAATTTTTTGCTGACTAGGCACTCATCAATGTAGGTTACCATTCTGACTTATGGGTTGCGCCTCATGCAGACTGGTGTTTCTTTGTCCTTCTTCCTTGAAATTGTAAGTGGTCGCATGGAGATATCATTTCCCTGTTATCCGGCTTGTTGTCGTATCCGACCTATCGGAACCTTATGTCGTTCTCTTCCGCCCAGAGTTTTAGGGTAACGGCTTCCGGCCCCCGCGTAGTGGACCTAGTGGCTATGGCTAATGCTCCCTACACTGCACTCATATGTCATACAGACTTTCAGGGTCATAATTACAAATTGTTCTCATCAGTTGACACCAGTCCTGCAACATGCGTGTGCCTTGTCTGCAGTAAAACAGAAACAGTCAATGTTAATCTGTTTCAACGGGCTTGTTACAGGCATTCTTTGTCGCTATGAGAAACCAGTCCATTGTATTATTCCGCTGCTGTGCGAAACGGGTGGTGAGAGCACGATATGTACTGATGTACTGGTATTCACTCAACTATATTCGTTCGTCCCACATAGGTTGATGACCGAATTGTGATCTGTAAGTCACTCACCCAATATTCAGCTCCAAGCTGGAGTTCGGTAGCTATTCAACGTTCATGTGTACATGAACTGACTCGCCCCTCAATGTGCACGCTTAACTGGCAAATGTAAGACATAGAAGTACTGTATAATCTGATAATTTCATTGCATGTTTGGGGCATGTATATGATCTAACGGGCATTCTCAAAATCTCTAGTATCCACTGCACTGGAAAGGGGCGGGTTGGCAACAACGAATCTGGAAAGTAGATCGGCTATGAACTGCGCGAAGTCTGAGGTGGAGTGCGGTTACGAGGCGAACAAACAACACATAGCCATCTGTCACCAAAATGACCGGCTAATCTAGGGTTCGAACCTCTGACAGTGGACGAGTAATAAATGCTCAATTCTTTTGATCACCATCAACTATGGGGCAACCGCTCAATGGAATCCATCCAATGATTACTGTGGACGGCAATATGCGAGTGTGAGTGCGCCGGGGGTTTAGTCATGCAATAAAATGTAGTGTTTTCAGCAAGAAAACAACCGATGATCAGATTTCATAGCTTATTAGGTCTGTTAGGAATTGCTGAACGTAATCCTTGTACACTGCGTCCTTGTTCGAAGCTTGAACGTAGACTGTTCGGTCGTTGTTTTTTTAATGGTAGCACCAAATTTTAATCGCGAACAATTGTACCTTATTTTCGATTTGAATTGTTTTCTGTTAGACATCGGGCGACGAAATTTTCGTATCCACCTCGGTATACTCGCATCATCTTTAATTTTATTTGGAATATAGCAACTATCTTTAGGCATTACATTAGTAGTACTACGAAAAAGTAAGTGTTAGTAAATTGAAGTTCTAACACTAATCAGAAAACAAATATGAGAACAACACAACGTGGCGAACAAGCTCGTTTTCAGTTATTCGTATTCATGCCAATACATAACATTAAATATGGTCTGGAGATGGTTCAAGGGAAATTGTCGGTTTGCATTCACATCAGTTCACAGCTCTAATCGTGGGATTGCTAGACTTTGGAACAAAAGCGCTAGTAACGAATATCCCGTAGTCAGGGGTGGAAAACAAGCGTAACGATGTGTCATCTAGAGAAATGAATGTATCTGTCAGAGCCACAGTACCATACCTTAAGGGTGATGATGACTAATTGTCAGCACTTACTTTCGTGGTAATTTTAGTGCTGCGAAAAAGTTTACCCATCTCATCATCATCGTTCAGCGATAAACAGCTAAGCAAGCCTCAGTGACCGCCGCCTTTTCCCCCAAATTACATGTCTATAAAAAGAGTACATATCCAAGGGTAACATGAGGTGGACCTACACAGGTGGGAAAAGAAAAGATGCCGCTGCAGCCAACAAACAGAGCACAGTCTAACTGTACAAACACACTCTTTCAATCATTCTGACTCAACAGAAAATGACAACACGATCACCACTGTTCGCGGTTCACTGACATGCCCTTCAGTGTCTCCAGCCAGCTAGTTGACGAGTCTTTCGGACCCCAACCACGGAGACGTGAAAAACATACTTTACCTATGTTCGCTGTGCAATTTCTCATTCCACGTTGCCACGTCATCTGTTGACCTCCACATGGCTTCTTCTATTTCGTAGGAGGAACCCAAAATAGGGCATGATATGGTAGACCAGTGTTCGCCACATGCAACATGTGACCCAACCAGCCTAGTCTACTAGGTTTCATGCGCTGATTTAAGGTATTCTCAGATCCAACACCTAGATTTCTGACCTCCACATTACTAACCCGGTCACTCCATCCAATCCTAGCCATGCTACGTAGACATCGGTGGTCGAAAACCTCCAAGCGATGAACACGAATATTCCATGTCTCGCAACCGTACAACAAAACTGAGTGCACTGCGGCACAGTACACATGGCCTTTCAACTTCAGTAAAATATCAGGCCGACGCCACGAGTGCATCAGTCCAGCGTAACCTGCTCGAGGCTTCAATATACGCATGTCCACCTCCAATCCCGAGCTACCATCGTTTGACAAGCAGCTACCATGGTAAGTGGAACGGTCCGCAATCGTTAGTTCCGCTCCCAGTATCAAGTTCGGCACTACTGTCGGCCACTCCTGTAACAGCACTTTGCACTTGGAAGGTGCAATGCACATGCCAAACCGAGCAACCGATCTCGAGAGTCTATCTAGTGCCCGTTGTGCATGGTCCGCAGACTCGAAAAGACACGACGTCATCTGCGTAATCTAGGTCACACAGCTTCTCTCGATTTCCCAGTTCGATTCCTACATCCCGGAGACCTCCTGATGCATCTTCCATCACCTCGTCCTTGACGAAGTTGAACAAGAATGGAGAGATGGGACACCCTTGTCGAACGCCAGTAGTCATTTCTAAGGAACTTGATAGTTCACTGTATACCCACACGTGACGATAGGTATGCGAGTATAATGCTCGCAAAAGGCTCACGAACTTTGTTGACATACCGTTCCGATGGAGAGCACTGAATAGTACTGCCCGACCCACTGAGCCGAACACACCTTTCAAGTCGAGAAAGACTACGATCGTAGGGCGCCGGTGTGTTTGGCACGTTTCGAGTATTTGGCAAAGAGTGAATATCTGATCGATGTAACCTCGACCTGGACGAAATCCGGACTGTTGTTCGCGGATGTTACTCTCGCGAATCGGTGTCAAACGACACAGCATTATCGAAGCTAAGACCTTAGTAACTATCGGAATTAAGCTGATCCCCCGATGATTGCTGCAGTCACTTCGTGTGCCCTTCTTGAAGATGGATATAATCAGTGACTCCACCCACGATGACCGAATACGTTGTTAGTTCCAAATGTCACGAAGCAAGAAGGTAAGGGATTTCATCACACCGTGTCATTATACCGTAAAAATGTTACTGGCATATAATTATGCGGATGAATAAATGCGCGATTAATGCTGTTAACATCCGCGGTGCAGTTCCTCTTTTTTTTCTCGCGCAACAGTTAAACGTCCTACCATAGTGAATCATTGGTGCTGCGCGGGAGTTGATTGATGGTTGTTGTGCCAGTGCGTTTGGTTTCTGTCTTTATGAGAGTGACGAATTATCGGACTCGCCACAGGATTTGTGAAATTTCTCACTTCGTCTTCTTCGGGACTTCATTAATTGAGAAAAGGTACAACCGTTTTAGGCGAATAGGGTTAAGGTAAGATAGCAATTATCAGAAATCGCATTAGCTTTCTTTATGAAAAGTCCGAAACTGCCATCTATCAGCGGTTCAAGAGAAGTTAGTAAAGTGTGTATGGAAGAGGTTTTTGAGAAAAACGTGTTGTGCGAAACATTTTTAGAGACGGACTTGGATTTGGTTCGTTTGCTTGAATGAATAGAATGCAGACCGAGAGTGTCCTGGAATTTGGTAGCCCGAGATACTGAGCGTGAGAAATTTCAGCGAGAATAATCCAAGGTAGTTGACGGTGACTGCCTAAAGTAGGTTTTTTCCCCGGTGGGAGAAACGTGAAGATATATTAGACGAGACGCGGTGAGTGATAGGGCTAGGGCATGGTTGAGATTGCCCGCAGTATGTAAATCATCCTCATGAAGTGGATGGAGAAATGTTAAAAATAAACCAAAATAGCTGAAATGTTGTGTTGTAAGCTAAAAAGGGCTATGTATAAGTACTGCTACGGGGAGAGGACCTGGGATAGCTCTGAGTTACTCGGGATTCAATCCCCTTCAGATATTAAGTACGAGTAACCGTGGGCTTTCAGATACAGGTCCCATCTTTTCGTGAAAAAGAAACAGATGTTTAATCGTAGCCAGGGAGGTGCGTTTAAAGGCTGTGTGGAAACACTACAAATGCATCTTCTTTGTGGAATAGGTCTCTAATGTATAACAGTGCTTGATTCTAGTGTATGCAATACGGCGATGATGACATCAAATTGTAACGCAATTAATCAAGGGGTACGATATATATATATATATATATATATATATATATGCTGGATTGTCAATTTTCCTACTCTTATACAATCTTTTTTTTACCACTTGCTTGAAGCATGAGTGCGGTGCACGCATACCGCGGCCACTAGAGCCCACTATATGGAGACAGAGGAACTGCAACCATGATCCTGAAACTTGGAGTGGCATAGACTAGGTGTGGTAACGAGCCAGACGACAGCGAGTAGCCACCAAAATGACCAGCAGATCTGGGATTCGAACTTCTGACCCTTTAGGTGACAGGTGCTTAGGCCATTTAAGCACCTCCGGCTTTCTTTTGTAATCCACTGCTCTTTAGTGGACTTCATGCTGCCCGTTTGCCCACAGAAAACTAATTGTTGAATTAAGGGACACACTCGACACAGAGTCTAAACCACAAGGCAAAAGGAAGATGTGAGGGTCTCGTAACTCACTGGTAGTCAGGGCTGATTGCTCAGCTCTTGTTTTTTGGATGAGTTCATATGTTCTCGATCCCAGCTTGTTTCCACCCGTTTCCGGTGCGCATATACCGCGTTCAAAAGTCAACCTTGGGTGATTTGGTGTCATGGTTTAGCGTTCTCTTCCAGACTGATTACCACTCTATCGGCCACACAGTCCTGTGCGTTCGGTTTCGTCCTCGTACTTTTATTGGAATAGCCTTTCCATGGTAACACAGTGATTGACACTTTCTCAGCAACAGGTGTTCGAAGAGTGCAGTCGATTGTGAACATATGTAAAGACGTTCAGCAAAAGGAGTCGTCTCGGACCAGAGACCTTTACCACCGCAATGTACAGAGATTTGGTGACATATCGTGAAATGTTTGAACTAGTCAATGCACCACTGCGGCTCCCTGCGAACTTTCATCGTAGGTTAGACTCGGTGACATATTTGTCCATCGATTTATGACTGTTGGTAAATATCAGGCGTGTTGCAGTCAAGTGTCTTTACTTTTAGGTGGCAAAGCTTTGAGCCGCTCCTGCGCTGTCCGCCTCACTAGGTGTTTGCTCTACGCTTTATTTTTACCTCTTCATATCAGCCTGGACGTCGTGGTTATCAACCCGGGAAGCCAAGAATAGCAATTTAATGGCCAAGGTAGCTACCAAGTTTCGAATAAGTGTTACGATTTATTAACAAATAAAAGCCAAAATATTATAACGTCAGTTATGATAGTCATAGAGTAATCTCAGAATCTTGGCCGTAACTCGTTGAATCCGTATTGCCACACACGTCACTCGTGGAAATTTCCTTGTTTAATCCTTACTTCAGTATATGGATGCAGCGTGGCGTGCCAGACGTGCGGAGACGGTGTTCAAAGCACTCAAGGGAGTCCTGATGGAGTTAAGCACATGGCGAGGCCCAACGGTACGTGCAATTCAATTTCTCGCCCCGCCACAATTGTCAGACGCTGAGCTTGCTTCATTCAGTCGCATCATTACCGCATCGTTTCTCCAACCGGTCCCAGTTATTGTACCTGCCTAATACGAGCGTGAGAACAGTGCGTCTAGATGCGCCCATTTGTCGTCTGGTTGAGAGCTTCATCCCTCCCATTGAGCCGGCTTATTGATTGCTATTCCAACTGCTGTTTGGTATTTCTCAGCCGGCTATATGAAATGCCATCTGCCCTGGCCTCTTTTGGACATCTTCCTCATGTGCATATTCCATCAATCTTTCATGTGCATCAACAAGCGCTCATTGTCATTAGTATTTATCGTTTTTCTATAAATTACGGAGACCAAGAATAACTCGACAGAGAATTCCAAACTACCTACCAATTGTACTTTTTCTTTACTTGCTTCTATTTTTTGTGTGTTTATCCTCGCACATATAAATGTAATTCTTATACGTCTGACATAAAGCATTTCAAGAATATTCGGCATTCTGTTGACTTAGTAAGGTATAACCTGGCGCATTGTTTCGTGATTTCCTCTATTTATGCCTTTCGTCCGCTCCAGTCCTTTGCAGCTGATAGCGAGGATATTAATTGACAACCCGAGCCGCAGCGTAGATCCAACGCAGATCAATATACGAATCTTGCCGGGGACGAGCGGTTTTGAGCGAACACCTTAGACCGTGTCCTAACCGGGCGGTCTCTACTGGTTCTTCAGGTTCACAGCTTGAAATAGCACTTATGGTTTTTCTCGGGTCTTCACTCCAGTTCGGGCTCATTGGCCGTACATTGCTAATACTTCCTAACAAGTATGGAACACTCCGTGATACTAATAAATATGCACTCATCATAATGCAAAAAGATTGTCACGGAATTCTCACTAATAAAAATAAAGTATGAAAGGATTTGCTTGTACAATTTGTGGTTCTAATGGTGCGAATTTACGATCTGACGTTGTGACATTTCGTGAACAACTTTATCGGTGTGTATAGGGATGTGATTAAGGACATAAATGACTGGAAGGGTTATTTAAATAGGCCGCTGGACTTTCTCACTCCTAGGTTTCTGTCATATATGGAGAGCATGAATGGTATTGAGCTTATTTAATGAAAGTATTCCGTGGAGGGAAACTAACTGAAACGATATAATACAAACACCATCATCATATTGTCATCTTGGTGAGACTGTTGCATCTTTCTTCTATGACGTGACTGACGCATGAGTGTAGGGGAAGGGGCATGCCCGACAGCCACTGGGGTCCACTACCCGGGAGGAGTGGATTGGTAACCATGACCCTGGAAATTGGAATGGCAAGTGATCACAAGGTCAGGTATGGTAGCAGGCTGGGCGAGAGCGAGTTGCCGACTACCACAAAAATGATCGGCAAATCGGTTAATCGAACCTCTTCCAGGTGCTTAGTCCACTTGACTAACTGAGTAGTAGTCATTCCTATTTGCGATTTCAAAGTATTACAGGCTGGGAGAAATATATCTGCTGACGGATACTTTATTTGGCGTTCAATTACTTCGAAGGCTACTGAGTGAGAACAGTAAGAAGTGTGGTTTTTAATGTACGACTTGAAATCTAATATTCTTATTGGAGTACTCGTGGATGAAGTTGTTTTTCGGCGACCGTTTCATGGATAAGTGAGAGAGACGGTTTGGTAGGATCACTTGCATCCTTCCAACGGAGTCAATCTGATGATCGTAGGCCACAGGATGTTTCGCAATGGTCGAGGCCGGATTTGGCTTGTGTGCTTTCTGTTCGAACGAAGGATGAGTCATCTGTTTCACTAACCACTTGCTTCCGCATTCGTTCAAGGAGGCGCCGATCCGTCCTGTCTGTGTCATCGGAGCTGCGGATGAACGGGGAATTATATGGAAGGCTTTTATGTCGGTGCTTTTGTTGATTACCTGTTGAGCTTCAGTATTTGCAGATGAATAATATATTGGCATTTCGTCATAAAGCAATCTGGAATAGTCAACACATTCAGTTTTCCACCAGTTGCCTTCAAACAAAATCTGGTGAAATATTTTCCGTGGAGCGCAAAGGGTTTCACCTGGTGTCGCCAATTTCCATTCTTCCGCAAAGCAGCCACGTTCGAGGGCTCAAAATTCTTGCCGGTATTCTGTTTTCTATGACTAACCGGCCTCATTGATCTTCACTCTGCACACAAACGCGGTCAATACAAAACGGACTCGCACTGAGACGTGGTCTTTCGGTTAGTTATCTTCCGATCACTCCATTTCCATCAGTAACTTTCGTAGGGTACTTCACAACCTGTCTGTTCTGTCACGGGGCGTGATGCACGTCCATTTAATCCCTGTGATGTGATTGTTTCGGCAGGTGTTTGTTCACCAAGAAATGTTGCAAATACCGTGATTTCGGAGTGTTGATGGGACGAATGACTTAATCACAAGTCTATATCCAGGGCCGTGTGTCATCGAAATAACCTTGACGAAAAAAGAACGCAATAAAGGAAATGAAAATAAGAGTGTGATACTCGCCACGTATGTCCCAACTATTCTCTTTCCCACTTCCATATAATCGGTGGTCCATCGGGACCCATGTATCGCTACTGGGATTTATACTCCTTAGTTCGCATAAAAACCGGTTGACTCAAGAACCGGGCTCCGAGCCCTTGTTAAAAGAGTCTAACCCGCTTGGCAGCCGACGAATGTGAGGGTCTCGTGAACCCCTAGGATTCAGGGACTCATTGGACAATTCATAACCTCTTAGACGATGCCAGATATTCTGTACTATTCGCCTTAATCAATTCCTCTGATAATCACAACTTCTAGAAAATAATTCTTGGCCTTTACATATTAATTCATCTTTGCCAGCTACTTTGTGATTTGGAGTCAATTGGTTATTTGCCTTTTACGCTTTGCTTGTAGTGACATCGATTTTTCTTGGAGCAATGGTAACTTTGAATATCGTTTCTTATGCGATTTGCCTGGGCACTATTTTAATTTCATTTGTCTGGGTGTCTTGGTCCTGCCGGACAAGATCTGTAGGATTTCACTCGCTTCTGTGCATTCGAGTGTTTTTGACTTGCGCATATCAGTCGTCACACCTACTATAGTTCGCTTCCTTGTGTATTCTTGTACAGCTGTCGCGGTTCGTCCAGAAGGGATCTTCCCAACAGGAGGATTTTTATAAATTTTTCACAGATCATGTTCGTGAAAATCAAGGAGATCCCCCTTGAAGCTTCAGGGTGAAGAAGCCCCAATCGACCTGAGTAAACTCAAACGTCAACTAGTTGGGGGAAAACATTTGATATTCGTGTTTTTCACCAGGTACAAAGCTTTCCCATTCGATGAATATCGATTCGAAGTCAAGACAGGAAACCAGCGGTGTTGGAGTAAGAGAGAATTTCGGTCGACCAAATGCAATTAGCACCAAAGTTGTACCATATTCGGTGTTGGAATGTATGCGAATCGACTTATTGCGAGGGTGAGTATCTCATTTCATTGTAACTCCTGTGCAAACTTTGTTCTCACTGGAGCAGTTAAACTAATCAAGCATAAGAATATAAAATAAAAGTGACGCACATAAATACAATAGGGATTAGCAAATTTTTAAATTAATTCTGTATTAATCGCGTGTTTCATCGTCATTACGGGACGAGATTATGCCGCAGGTTGTGTTATGCATAAAAGCAAATCAGCCAAACCTAATTTTGCCGAATTATCTAATCTCGTTTGCAGCACGAATACGTTCTTACACCTGGGTAAATAGGAGGATTTTGGCGGATATGAATCTTCGTGTTTTCCTGTTAAATTACCAGCATTCGGTAAAATATTATTCAGTATACTGCGACGTAAGAACTAAATGAAGCCAATCTATTGCGTTACACACCAAAAGATTCCGTCGTGGTTACTAAAGTCCTGTATTATTCAGTTCCGCTAATGACACAACGATACTTTTCTTCACTTTCTACTCGTTACTGAGACTGTCTAGTGATTTGATGGATTTTTGCTAAGATTCCATCCAGTTGACCGCTTGAATAACAAATAATAGGCTGGAACGGATCACGAAATATGGTGATGAGACAGAATACCTAAGCAGTGTTTTAGGTGCAACAGAGATGTGTACATACCTAGATATACTTTGTGAAAGTTTATTATTCAAGAACACAACCTTGTCAGAGATTTTGGTAGTTGATGGAGAAGTCAGTAAGCATGAAGAATGGGAGGATATTGTTTGCAAGCAGCAATGATGGTCGAATATTTAGCAGTTTGATAAAAAAATATTCTAGGAATATGGCAAGTCGTTTTCTCAGTGTCTTTCGCCTTTTTATTTTCACCCTTAGATGCGCACTATACCGTCTGAAGCCAGCTTTAATACTGCATAAATCAAACTCCATTAAAAGTTAGTTTGACGCTCTTTTTTCGAATGGTGTTGTTCGTTCTTACAATCCTTGGGCCTCGTCGTTACGCCTGGTGATCAAGAAAGATAGCGTCAGCTGGCGATCATCTAGCGTTTACCGAGCAGTTAACGCTATCACCCGTTTCAACGGTCATTCTATACCCCATGTATACAACGTCGTGACAACATCTGGCAGTATGACTATGTCCATTTGGTACGAACTTATCACTAGATACCAGTGGCCATTAAAGACATCAAGGAACTGTCAGAGTTTCTACGTATGCCCTTTGAGTTTCGTAGCCCGTCAGACATTGCTGAATTTAGTCGATGTATTATCGTTTGCTACCTGGATTTCGTTTTCCTCTGTATCGGTGACTTATTAATCGCATCGTCGATCGTGAATAAACGTTATTGTCTGTCCGACCATCAAATGCTAGACAATCCCGCTAAGTGTAAACTTGGCATAACTCAACTGGCATTCCTCGGCCACGGTGTTACTCCAGAAGATATCAAACCTAGCAAAGCTAAAGTACCGGCTGTTCTTGGTTATGCCGTGCGGTCTTCAATCAAGGAGTGCAAAGTATTTTGGTGGTTAGGGAACTCCTGTTGTCATTTCATACCCCATGGGGCTGAATTATTCCTTGCTTCGACCGAATTAAGTCGTGGAAATCCACGTAGGTTAACGATTTCGATTGGCTTTTTCGGAGATCAAATCCATATTAGCGCAGATCATGCTCTTTACACATCCGGATCCGGTTCCCAAGCTGCAGATAATTTGGTTGTTGTAGGTGTGGCTACCCTGTGCTCATGTTCTGGGTTTTGACATCGACTTTGTTGTCCCCCGATATCGCGCGTATCTATCTACCGACTAACGTACATCCATGGATTTACTAAACTCCACGAAACTGTTCCCATCACCAATAACCCGGTCGAATCAGCGGCTTGGCCCTTTGAAATTGATAAACGGTTCTATGCCGTTGAGCTTTTGACGCAACTTCTGAATGGGGACATCAATTTGGGTCCGAAATCTTCGTGTCATTAACCAGTATGCCGGCTACAGAGCGGATTCGCTAGACCGCTTACCAGCCGGTATTAAATGTCTAGTTGAATATTTCTCTGATCAACCAAAATCGGTTCTCAAATCTCACGAGAACCCCGACTGGTGCGAAACGTTACTTACAGTTCTATTAGGTAATGAAACATGCTTAAAGGCAGATATCCGATGTTCCTCCAAAGAAACTGCTTTCGGTACGATATTACTAGTGGCTTCTTTACGTCATGAATTCCTGATTCACTGGCTGTACAGACATATGGAACCCGCTTGTATATTTACATGCAAAGTCTTTCTTCGGCACACAGTCATTCACAGCGACGACAGATATTCGTTCCGACCCATTTCGAAACTTGTTCGCATGTACACCTACCGGTGTCGATTCGATACGCAGACCGATTTACTAATTTCAAGTACCTCCGTTTCGTTTCATATCGCGGCAAATTAAGACGGGACTACTCGGCCGCATTCATACTACTATCGTCGACCGTCACAAAATTTTAAACAATTTTAAACGATAGCGTATTATACACAGAATTCACTTCATTTTACCACTGTACTCACATCGCACCCTCTGAGATTGTAATACCAGTTCTCGTCTCTTTTGGTCTTATGAAACTCGAGCTGTTAATTCTTTGACCAGTCTCATGAAATCCTCGGGGAATTTTGGGTCCGTTGATCGTTTCCTGGCACAATCTAGTCGCTTTCAGCGACTTAAATGCGTTTCTATTTGACTTCCGAAATTTTCGGTCATTTGCAGTTCCTCGACGCGTTGAGTTCATCCATGTGGTGTTACCTGGATGACGGCTTATACAATCATGTCACCGATGACAACAATTTGGTTTACGCGGTTCTTGTACACCAAATATTTCAATCCGTGTATTCGAACAGCCGAAGCCGATTTTGCGTTTATGGTGATCTTCCACTCCAGTTAACCATGAAAATGGCTTTTTTCAGGGTTTCTCTTTCCACCTTTTGTACTCTAAATGATAATAGAAGTTTTATCTTAAAATGGGACTAGCGGTACTGATCATTGTTTAGAAAGGAGACTGTCCGACTTGAAATATGCGGACGATATTATGCCACTCAGTGAGAATCCAAATAACCTACAAATTTTTCTTGACCGTCCGTTGACGTATGTTCTGAATGTGTTTTCGACCTTAGAAGCGTAATACACTGTTGCAAGTCTTGATTGGCTCGAAGCTGAGATTTGATACTGCAGGGAAAGAACTAGGTGAAATGGATGCAATTAGTTACTTGGGTGGCTGTAATTATACTTTCTTCTGCTGATAAATTTGGTCCTAGACAGTGCAATTCTTCCTCATCTACACATCACTCGATTCACACCGCTAGTGAGCAACAACAGTGCACACGTTTAACTCGCTTCCACATTTACACAATCGTCTAGCGTAAGAGATTGGACTTGGGGACCAAAATTCACAGCGTTGCCTGCCGGGTGTTAACAAACGACTCCGGTGTCCGTTCACACTTGATCGATAGATGTGTCGACAAGATGCTCTTTTATCCATCCAATCACAGATATCGAAAACCAGCTGCCCAGCACCATATGTGACAGTGAAATCCAGCACTACCCAATCCAATTCTGATTGATCTGATTTCACTGCTAGTGCAGGTAACTGTCCCGCTTCGTGCGGCTTTTAACTCGAAACCCCACAATACTTTTTGACATATGACGTCCCGATTTTTTTGAAGCGAGCTCCATCTAAGAAGACTGAAAATTATTTTGAAAAGGTCGAGTTGCAGTGCCTTTCTGCGAGCAGGATTTCCGATGAACGAAAGATAATTGCTTTTCCGAATGCCACTGAAAAATCGACATATTCGGTGACAAAAGACGTGTCATTGCCTCAAACACCTCTTTCTCAAAAAAATATGAAGATATGTAAAACCCTGTGCTCCGTCATTTCATGTCAGTTAACTTTTGAATTGTGGAATCGACTAAATTTCACCACTTTCCGCTGAAAGATTCATCAGGTATTTGTGCGCTTGTTTGTGGATACCAAATTGAAGCGGCAGATTGCAACTTCGATTGTCAAATGGAAATCCAGCTGCCTGACCGTCTGATGTCTTGGAATGGGTGCGAACAATTTCCAGAGGAGGTGCTTTTACTGCGTACTCTCTACATTGCATGTGAGCGACGTCAAGAAGATGACAGTCTCAGAGTGTGTGGTTTATAGCTCTGCACGAAAGTAAGGCCACTCCGTGGATCGTTCTTAGTTTGAATACAAGGATGGCTTTAAATTAAAGGCAGAAACCAACACGCCCGATGGGGTTTAGACCAAGTCATCAATCAAAATATGTCAATACCGCGGGAACACAATCAATAAGGAGGGCACTTGAATAAAGCTTGAGTTTACTTAAATGGCATAGTGGCAAAATCATGCGGGCTTAAATCGCCTGTTCCGAAAACGAAGACAAGACTATCCCCATCACTGAGTATGCTGAACGAACAAAACAATACATATGAACCAACGTTTTGGTTGGGATAAGCTAACCATTATTCCAAACTGCTGAACACTGTCCGAGTGATAGCCAAAGATTATGTATGTTCAAATAACGTGGCAACTTTCTTTAACGCATAGCTCGCGCAGAACGGGGAAGAGACCGCAGAGGACGGATAATTAACGAGTCTAAATTCTTCGGGAATCCTTACAAGACCCCATTCCCACAGCACAAAAAACGGAGTACGTCTCCGCTCAGCTCTGTTCACCTCTCCGAGGTGGGGCTATACACGTGTCCGTCTTTAACTTCTAGCGATCTCTCTAGGATATCCATGGCGCCTTCTTCATCCATCGACAGCTTGAAGTCGAATGACCCTGTCTGAAGAATATTCTTGTCGTATGATATCCTAAGATCTTCGATTTCACCCAGTGGCATCTGCAACCCAAAGGAACGACAGTCTCGTCCAAGATAATTACTAAACGGACCCCTTAAGACCAAGCTTAAGTGGGTTTGTTCCGTTTCCAAGCGACCAATTTCCGTCCACCGGACGGAGTTGAACACGAGCAATCAAAAAAATATGTTACGACCGCCCATTAAGAAATGTCCTTACGCGTAGCGCTTAATCGGACCAACTGGTAATCCAACAATCCGCATTTCACGGAACCTAGCGATGTCCACGAACCCCGATTATAGGAAAAGAAAAACGAGCAATCAGGATGGGATAATTTTGCTGTGATACCTAGATGGGTACAACAATGTATGGGAAGTATGAGCTTACTAGATAGTTTTCCTTCAAAAGCAGACCGTATCAGAGAGCAACGGGCAAGGGTAATGGCAACAGAGCAGAACCGGAAATGGCGGGAAATGCGATGTGCAGGGTGCTCGTATAGACAATCAACTGGTTAATTTCAGAAAATTCTGATGAAAAATGTCCACCTTATTGGGCGGCTACCAACGAATTAAATTTTCAAAATGACTGACAAACTGCGAAGGTTGTTCAAATGGATGATCGATCGATGGACAAAGGGCTTTTCTCTTAATTGGTCGATAAGATTCGCCTTCCTTTCAAAGTTATATTTAGCAGATTATAGCATAACGCCTAGGGGAACCAGTTTTCATCTAGTACTTGAAGGCAGGTGAATGACGCTGTTGCAATTAATGTAGAAATTCAATACTTTTCATTGCCTACATGCTCATCAGGGCGGCCTACATACTTAGCTCGACGATTGTTCTTTAAATTTTCTCGTCGTCAGATAGCCTGACCCTACCTTGCTCACCCGAGAAAATATTCGAGCGGAACCGAAAGTCACTTTCGAACGAGGCCACATAGACTGATGGAAACAAGCATATAACCAAAACAAAGGACTGCAATAATCCAAGAGCCCCATATCACATTAGATCTGATTGGCTGACAGCAACCTACGGTGCTTTGCCACCGTAACAGGTTTGATGAAGTAGCTCCTTTTGCTTTCTCCATGTGAAACTGAATGGACGACAGCATTTTGGCCGTTAATGTTGAGAGATTGGGAGATATGTAGTGCGGTCGATTATCGGAATGGATATGTATGAGTTAAAAACTTCCATGGGACCATAAAACTGCTGATTGTCGTACAGGATGTACATAATAATGCTCGATTTATTCCGAAGAGTGTGAGACCGCACACTCTGGCCAGGATTCGTTTGACGAAGAGCGGTTTACTCCTGCTTTCAACGATGGTTCTCGGACATTGGAAAAATCCAACAATTGCGTGTACATATTCCGCCGCTTTAGAATCCTCTATTCACATTTATAAATTCTGCCTGCTCATATTTCCCAGGCGTGGGCGCTGTAAGCAGTGGGCATATCAGTAATCGAATACAGGTTTGCCGGCAGCTTCCTGGGAGCCAAATGTGCGAAAGAAATCGGACCTTTCATGGCTCCTGAGAGTGTCGTCCAGACCGGTTTAGTTGGTTGATTTGCGAGAGACATTGAGGAGCTGGGCATTAAATACAGGTGTTCAGGGCCTAAGATGAATAAGAATAAGGCAGGAGACCATCTAGTAGTCAATGCTGGGAAAGGCATCCAGCAAGAAGTTGTCAACAGTAGGGAGACTGTTGTGAATACTAGGTAGAGGATATTATTTCTATCAGTGCGGTTAGAGATGCCACCGTAAACCTTTACGCAGGTCTCCCGAACAAATTTTAAGAGCGGTGGAGGGGGGGTCTTGAGCACTAGAACAGCTTGCCATCAGCTTCGCTTCTACGTGGAAGGATGCTATATTTGCAAACGCTTCGATGAGTCAAGGGAGCCCAAAATCTTTTAATGAAAATGGTTGAAAAAATCAATCCAGGTAAACTAGAAAGTTATGCATATCGATATAGAATCAAACATTCGGGCAAAGTGTGTCACTGGATGATGGAGGAATAAAATATCAATGTCTGTCGCGAGCCAGGCGGCCACTTATACGCTGGTTAGCTATATGTGACAAGCCATAACTATTTGGTTTATGGGTGCGCATTCCGTCAACCGCGTTTCACTGATTGGAATAATATCATAGTTGTGGTTTTGCACAAAAATTATCAGGACAAATTTACTTAGAGTGCATCGGGTTTCAAGTAGAAGCAGGAACATTAGACTGGCGCTCAAGGCTGAGTGGCGCAGTGGAAGAGACAATATTCGGGAGTCCTGCCCGATGATTATAGATACGGCTAGACATAAGCGGCGGAATTGGGGTTGTTGAGGTGGGCTTTGAAAGAAAATGGTAAGGAACACTTGGAATTGTTTGGGGTTTTGCCTCTCTGTATGGGTACCGCGAGTGGTTGATGAACATTTTGTAGCGGCCGGGAAGTGAGTCGATACGGATTTTGCAGGTTCAGCAAGCGAACACTGAATTGGGAACTAAAGACAGGTTGCTGTATCTGTGAAGGCAGTCACTTTCGAGACCTTTAAATTGTCTGTCGGGTAAAAGTGCATTCTGAAGAGCGCAAACTGTTTTTCAAAATCTAGCTAGCAGTAACCAGTAGTAGCGTAAAGGCGGGAGGCCATGATGGCAAAGAATTGCTGGGCTATCGTTGGAGATGCTGTGAGAGTTGGAGCTGAATTAGAAAAGGGGGTCTTTGGTGATCAGTTTGTGGCAGCGCTGAAAGTTTGTGATGCCATATCACTGCTTGACTGGTTGCGTTCTCAGAATTATTTCGTTTTGGCAACCTCTAAGAGATGATCGGTGGATCTAGGCCATGTTGAAGAAGAATTGGTACGAGCGAGATAAGCTGCCGTGTGAGGAGAAATTGTGCTGTTGCTGCCACAACGACTGTTGCTGACAAAATCCCCAAAAAGATGGGGCCGGTCGGGGGTATTGCCCAGGAGGAAACAGGTTGCTGAAATGCGGATAGTAGTCGCGGGGGACGAAGTATCCAGAACGATTATAGTGCGGCATGCTGATCGGTCGAGTTTCGTTAAATTTGAAGCAGAAATGTTACAGATACGTTCGAGCAAATGTGGATTAAAAAAAGAAGGTGGCTGAGGGCTCACAAGCAGCAGCTTTTTTGAAGCCAGCCGGTTTAGGAATTTGTTAAACCAACAGAAAAAGGGTAGCGATTGCCGGTTTCAGTCTCGCGGTTGCAGTACGCAGAGAACGGACCGCAGTTGGTAGCGGCGAACCAGGGACATAGCTGTTGGGCACTGCATTGTAAGGTGACCGGGAGCTGGACATTAAGCTGACGAAAGGCGGTAGTTGGCCACTCATCCAGGATCGGCCGAGGGGTGATGAAGTGTTATCGTTTTAGGTATTTAGACAGTGAACTTTTGATTCCGGGCATTTCTAGGGTGTCGGGCGGTGACACTTGCTGACGTAAGTGCTGATTAGTGTAAACCATGCGCTGCGGTGGACCGAACTGTTTTGGTTTTTAAATGTGGTTGCGTTTTTGCTAACATCAAACCACCCCTAGGCGAATGGCTTGCAACTCAACTCCTTGGAACTAGGACAGAGTTGGGCAAAATCTTTTGGAGACTAAATGGACGGTCAGTTTTCGGCGCAGAGAATTGGGTTGCATACAGCCACGGATGAATGAAGATGATGGTCATGGTAGAATATTTTTACGTCGGCTCAGCATGGTTTGCCACTGTAGCAGCAAGATAGGGTTGCAGGTTAGGGGTAGACTAGAAGTCCTCTCCATTAGAAGTTCAACGGTATTCCTCCGTCAGGTTGGTGCTGTAAGCTGATGCATCGGGTTGCGATTCTCATTCATTGGGTCAGTGTTGAAGTCGCTAGGTGTGTCTGGGTCGCTAACGTGATGACGCGGGACGTCAACCCTTCTATCATCTCCTCCCTTACCCTCCATCGTGGTGCGTGTCACTCTAGCTCCAACCTCTAGTAAGAATGTCCTATCGAAAGGACTGCGGTAGAAGCTACGGGGTTATTTTGACTCCACATAATCAGTTGTTACTGAGGAAGCTTTTGAACTTCAAGTGCCTTCTTGAATGGATGTTTTAACGGCAAAGATTTTAACATACTTCAGTGTCGTCACTAGCAAATGTTTGCAAACTGCAGGTAAACGTTTTAGCTGCCAGCTGATCAAGAAAAAATAGAGCAAATTACACTCTCACTATTGCAAGATTCCGCAGCCCCATGCGAGAACACCGAAAGCAGAATATGTTGCAAGCATCTGGTATGCAAAACTAAACATCTTCCAGCCGCAGGTTGTCTGAAACGTCAAACACTGCACCATTTTTACCCCTAACACCTAGTTGCGAAGTTTCGTGTCTACAGAATCTAAGAAGCGATAATTTTTTCGAGCAATTGAGGACTGTGTTTATTTGAGAAGTGAAAATAATCGTGACACGATTTCTCTTAATGATTAAGATTGATTCTGGAAGCCATGATTTTCATTTGAAGATCAGCGGGCTTCCTGCTGTTTAGTTCGAACACAGGCAGGAGCCACCCAACTGGGATTGCTCCGTGATGGAACTTATGTATTGTTGTCCTTCTTATAGCAACTATGCGCGAGGTCTGGTTCACTGTAGGGAAATTAGGGCAGGTGGTGTTTGCATTGGGGTCAGTGTTTGCAGCAGAAATAAATACGTGAAAATGTTGGGGACTTGCGGAGTGCTTACTGTGCACCGCATAGTTTTAGAGCCTTGAAGTATTGTTTAGAATCAAGGCTTCTGGGCCAAGCGTCTTCTGGGTTTCAGTTGTCTTTCTTCCCAAATGCGTGTGGGAGCGGAATGCTTTTCCGAGCTCTGCTAAGCTTTGTAAATGTCCTATTGTGCAATTCGGTCAAAGAGCACCGTAGGGAGAGCTTTAGAGATCTTTATAAAACTGGAAAATCCGGGTATATAGATAAATGCAGAGAATTTATCAGAACGGTACAAAAGTTTTGATAGGCTCCGTGACCGTTTTTTTCTGTTAACTTGCTATGCGGGAGCATAAGATATCAAAAGTAGACGTCACAATTCAAAATAATAACAATGAAACAAGCGGGTCCCTTGGCGCAGAAACACAAATTAGACCAGGCTTCTATGCTCCTCATAAAACGGCAGGGTTTGCGTAGACTCCAGATGCACGAAAGCACAAAGCTTAGTGCCTAGTAGGTCACCAACGTTGAGGCCGGAGGGAGAATGATTCGCTCTTGAGCCCTCAAGTTCCGCAGTCAAATGACGGAGAGCAGCAAACCGGACTCCCCTGAAGTGAGCAGTCTTGCAGAAATAGGACGCGGAATTCGAGCGACCAGCCAGGGCCGTTGGCATTTTCAAGACCGGTGAGTTTTCACGGTAATGTCTAGCTTAAACAGCACTCCATTCTTCGAAGATTCCTTAGTCCTAACCTAACTAACCATCTTCAACCCTTCTCACTCTCTTGCCAGACTACAGTCTACTTGTGGTGTAAAGCGAG
This sequence comes from Fasciolopsis buskii, assembly GCA_008360955.1. Taxonomy (NCBI): domain Eukaryota; kingdom Metazoa; phylum Platyhelminthes; class Trematoda; order Plagiorchiida; family Fasciolidae; genus Fasciolopsis; species Fasciolopsis buskii. The sequence continues at coordinate 248,678 of LUCM01000138.1, forward strand.
GAAAAAGGCAAAAATTGTCACGGGCCTACCGAGGTTGCTGAATATTCCAAAGGTGCCTCGCCGATTTACAAGAAGTCCAGAATGTGACCCCAAACTTGTTTTCTTTCGGATTCCGATATCGCAGTGGACAAAGCACTGAAGTCGTCGTGACAGTGTACTTCAGCATATGGTGAACGAAATTTCCAAGGGTGGAACAAAACAAATGAGGATCGACCAACTATGTCCGTTTAGTTCTGCAGACGGTCAGTGAATATGACCCTCTCCCTATTAACGGAATGTTATTCGAAGATCGACTGTGCAATCATAAAACGATGTGTAAATAGCTGATGAATGGAACTGATCTATCGCATCCTGTTGTGAACATCACTCTTGGCAGAGCAGAAGATTCGCTTTGCCCACTTTGGACAAACGACAGAATCAAGGAGTACGTCCTGATATCTGAGCTATACCCCACTCATTAAAAGGAGCATGAAATTACATAATGACATCGAGGAGCTTTTTGACTCCACCTTGTGAGTAGTAGTAGAAGGCCTCTTCGAAAACGATAACAAATGCTGTCCAGTCTTGATTGATACTTGCAACGATTTCCCCATCCTACCACAACAAAATTAATGAATATTTTACAAGCTCACTTCGGCCGATACAGCAAGAATAAAACACTTATAACAGCGGATCTTAGTTTTTTGGTGTGATATTAAGTTTTATCAATAGCGGAGTTTAGAAATTCGAAGTTACAGAGTATACTAAGACCAATGGAATTTGCGTGCCCAAGTAGGCAATGATACCGAAAAAGGATAATAGTGTCAGGAAAAAATCGGTAAGTGACTCGTGCCTAATGTTTTGGAGCAGTAAAGCATTCCCAGTATAACTGTGAAATTCTATCTCGCTCAAGGATGGTTTGGAAGAGGAGGTCGAACATTGCTTCCGAAAGCTAGTGAATATTTGGCCCGGTGAACACGTGTTCTGAGCAAGGCAGACGACAAATTACAAGAACAAGGATCCCCACCGATCCATTATGGTTGCACGGCACCGGGTTTTCAGTAAGTGAAGAGAGGAGAAAACATACGGGTTCACGATAAGTCAGCAAGGCATCGTAAGCGACAGAATAAAATATTTGGAAATATTTGAAAAACAAATGCAGTTAAATCGAGGTGTCCGATGTAATCAGAAGTCGAATTCAAACAATATGACTACTTTTAGTGCCCTAGACTGAGAAGATTCAGTGTGGACCTGAATGAATTAGAAGCCGAAGCACTCATCAACGAAGAAGGGAAGTAAGCGCGAGGATTCTGAATCATTATATCCATTGGCCAGCTATAACGTTCGGCACAAATCTTTCTTCTTTTATCTTTTACTTCATTTAATTATGGAATAACATTGTACATCATTTTCCGGGACGGGGGATGTAGCCTACAGAGGGCCGCCAAGTAGGAAAATGTGGCAACAACTGGTTGACAAATATAATGGAGGATGTAAGTGACTAACTAGTGCTGATTGCAGTAAGCCAATATTAACATTCTGTTTTAGAATAAAGATGAAATTCATATCTTCTTCAATTAACTTTTAGGGCTTGAGTTAACGAAAACATTCGAAGGCCAACCGCAGGTAGAAACGGCTGGAGATTTGGGAAATAACGAAAGAGTAGATGTTAAATTCTTCTTTGTTTTCTTTACTATGTGGATTTAGGGGAAATGTACAAATTCTGAAGCCAGTTGGAAACGTATTCAAATGTACCAATCGGCTGGCCACAGAAACTTTAAGGAACTCATTGTTCCAATGGTCGGATTTGCTACGGAACTATGTTAGTTTACGATGTGGATGGTATGTTGACAATTACATCTTCTCAAAGTATATGGTCGCTATGCTAACCACCCGAAGCCATCCGACTGCTTATGGTGAAACGTGAAATCGTCAAACCTCTCAAAAACTTGGCTCTTTTGGGCGAACGGTGCTGTAAGATAGCAAATAAATCCAGCGCACGTCAACTTCAGGGCAGGTGTTGTAAAAACTGAGAGAAAAAGTGAATGATGGAAACCCATACCATCAATTGACATCATATGTTACTACAAATAAACCGAAAGAAACCCCATGTTTGAAAGGGCTCAGATCATGGTGTTTCCAATAGCTCGCCTATATTAGTCACTTTGTGAACGTATTGGTGATGCATGCACAGCAATCACATTTGAAATTTAATTGGACAACAATGTCGTGCGCCCTGCCAAATGCGACTCATTATCCGGTGGGCCGACATGGTGTATACTGTCATGCATTACGATTTCGAATTGAATTCAGAAATACAATGGTGAAATGAGATGTTGCAAAATGAATGGGAGAAACTGAAAGTTAAATGTGAGAACAAGCGGCTTTGGCAAATCTCGCCCACCCCCAGTGCATCTCATTGGCCCGCCGATTACATCAGCCATTAGCCCATGATTAGCCACTTGTCTTCACACATTCCTTATGAGAGGAGCTAGCACAGACCTCAGTCGGGCTTGCGGACGTTAGTGTGATGCGGTGCTCTGCAGTTCGGCCATTTGTCCGAGACCACTAGGCCGCATAAAACCGATGAACCCAAATATCAATGGTCATTTCAGACCATTTTGGACGAGCAGATGCATTTCGATCATTTAGTGAGCAATGTTTGTTTAAAAATGACGAAGTACAAAAAATGGTATATGAGCGCTACAGGGAACGGAGACCAACGGTTTTAAACGTCACTAACAAATCACAATACTCATAAATAGTTAATTTCTTCGGTGTATCCAGTCGGGCAATGTATGCTATTTGTTCCCGAAAGTTTCACAAATTTGAGACCAATTTACCCTAAGGACATTTAGTTGTGAAACGCGTCATTTATGTTCGAGACGAAGAATGGACACCATTGGTATCAATATCACGGTTCATTCATTTAGAAGCACAAGGTCGAAATATTCGTCTGTTGCAACTGGTCCGATAATGGCAGTGGACAATAGCCCAGTGGATACTTTTGTGCCGTGACTTCGAGGGTCTCAGAGAAACAATAAGTTCTGAATGCTTCCGTTCCGGCCAATGTCCGAATCAGTCTTAGGTTAAATGTTTGTTACGCGCTTCTCATAAGATGCTCATGCTCGTCCTATACCTACACTTTAGAATGAACGTGTAAGAGGGCACTTTTAACGATGGTTATGTAGAGCATACATGGTATCGGGAGAAATTCTGTAAGCGAATTTCTCACATGCGGATAAGTTTTCATCACAAAGATTCAGGAACAGTCAGTTAGTGGTATGAAGGAAAAAAAGTTTAATAGTTGATAACCCCCGGGCAAATAGTTTTAAAGTCTTTCCTAAGCAAACTTGGAAAAATAGCATTGAAACAGTGAAGGAGGGTATAAAAGCATGATACTTCCACAATATTTCAAGAGGTATGCCTGGATTCATGATCAAATGTTGCTTAAGCATTGCCAGTTGCATGGAAGAATTAATTACACAGGTGGAGACAAACGGATAAAAAATATTAAACATGGCATTCTACAAGGAACAGGGTGTTTATGCGCACCAAAGACGTATATCGCAGGCGCCAGGTTCAACTGTAAGACGGCGGTGTTTGCTGAGATATGTCTGCAGTGATCGGATTTAACGAGTCTGTGAAATTAGCGTGAATGTTAAACTGCAATATAGAACGTCTCCAAAGCCACGAGTCCAAGAAAAAAACTGTCAAAACGAAAAAAACAGCTGTGTGGAAGGTTACAGACAGCCGATAGGTGCCCAGTTTTACAATGTGGACGACGAAGAACGTCGTTCATTTCACCGTGAATCCCGCAGTCAAGAAAATACCCGTAAACCTTTTCGAGACGCTGAGGGACAAAAATAGAGATGATGGGTTGGGGCAAACCATTGTTTGAAGACACAAATGAAGGAAACGCAGTCATCAATGGTTTACAGATCGGGAAATGGTGCTTTGTTCAGCGCTGTAGTGCCGCAGCTCCCTGATTCGAAGTAACAACCGTCGGGGATTTTTTGCACAGGTAGGAACTTCAGATTTTTATCGGTATCAACACTCAGATATTTCAAAGAATTGACCCTGGTAAGAGTTTTGAGTTGATAGCAGGCGTTTAGGGTGGGAAAGCTGACAAAGAGAGGGTGGATATTCGAAGAATTTTTGTGTTAAGATTCAAATGAGCTCGTGCAGGGAAATCGTAAACAGAAGGTAGGCTGCTGGGAAAACTTTGAAAATCATCGTTATTCAAAAGGTTTTAAGAGAGGACAACATCATCAGCATACTTGAACAGATGGCACGGTGAGCTGGTTGATAAGTCACTGATGTAAGTAGAGAAAAAAAACGGTGAAAGAACAGCAACCTGTAGCACTCATGAGCTTCACCGTCCATTAGTGCGCACTAGGTTCCTTTAGTAAAGTAATCAAACAGCCGTGCTAATAAAAATCTGGGACAACTGAATGCTTCCAGTGTGTGAAGTAGAAGAGACCGTGAGACCAAATAAAATGCCGACGAATAGTCTAGAAAAGAACAACGCACAGCTTGCATCGATGAGTCTAAGAATTTACAAATTTTATGAATACAAAATGTGACAGCGCCCAAAGTGGACTCGATGGTTTTATAGGCAAACTGAAATGAGTCGCCGGAGGGATACATAGAACAACCCAGGCCCTTAAGCATAGCACACTCCGAAAGTTTAAGAACAGGTGTTAAGCCTATGGAGCAAAAACGTTTGCCAAGGCAGTAGAACCGCTAGATTTAGGGATGGTAGTAATAGTGACGGGTCTCCCACAGTCAAGACTAGAAGCAGGGCTAAATGAAGAGTTAATCATAGGAGTAAATGCATCCGTCAGATCCGCAACAACATGCCTTAACAGAGCTAAATGCAGACTGTCAGCACCAACCCCTGTGGCAATTTTGGTGGTATGGAGATCAAGCACTTCTTCTTAAGAAAAACTCTTGACGGTCACATCATCATCCTGTTCAAATATTATCGGGATGTAAGTGGAAGGAGGGATTGATAGAAGCACGACTGATGCTGGCGACATCCGCAAAACCTATGGGTTTGTTTCTTTTTCCTCCCACACAACAGTCAAGACCCTTGATATGGGAAGTGATTGTTGTTAACACTCGACAATTGGCTGAAGAGCTTCATGTCCATGATTTGGATTTCAGCTTCTATTAGAGTGGAACTTTACTGCAGGCCTAAGTTAGCACGGAATTTGTGGTGGTGCTCCTCATGTCTTCCAAGAGATTTCAGTTTCTGAATGGAGATAAGGGCATTTGAGACTAATAGTGTTTATAAGGGACCGTAGATATCAAAGATTGCTTTGGCTGTTTCCATCACATGTTTGGCATTCTCACTGAGCAGGGATTCGAAAGAGATACAGGTAGATGCGAGTACACGGGATTACTGAAGAAGAATAACGCTGATGTGTGAAAACCTACGGAGACGAATATGGATTTCAGTTGTTCTCCTGAAGAGAAGGAAAGCTGACCTAGTGTATATCTTGGGCCTTAACAGAAGCAGATAATGGTCACTACTTGAAATTGCAGCACGCAGTTTCTGGGGAAATAATTCAAAGGGGTTCGTTATAACTCTGTCTGAAATGGAGTCGCTTCTGATGGAAGAAACGCTGAGGTCAGTCAAATCAAACACTGTCAGTGGTGTAGGGTGGATCCATGACTGAAATTAATCACGATAAAACGCAAATTATCCTCGAGCAGAGGAAAAATAAACACCAGAAATTAGCCGAAAAATGGGAGGTTTTGTTTTGAGCTAAAAGGGGTAATATATAAGTCTGTTATGATAATACTGGTATGGGGAAAAATCCTGGGATTACATTATGTCACGAGACAGCCAACTCTACTTGGTGAATTCGCATAAATAACTTTGGACTTGCTAGACCAGAAGGATTTTATGAATGTTGCCATACCGCCTCCAGTTTTCTTCTTGCCCCAAAAGCTGTTCTACCGATTGATTGTGAAGCAATGTATTGACAGGAGTGAATTAGCAATATCCGGCTTCAGCCTCGATTCTTATATGCAGGTGACACAAAAGTGAAAAGGGTCGGTGACTGAAGTGCAGAGGACAGAATTAAAGTTTTGTTAAATGGAGCTGATGCTGGTATTCGACAATGCTGGAATGGATTTCTTGAACCTTAGGTGTATTTAGGAGCTACCGGCAATCCAGCGAAAATGCCTCTCTTAGATCGATGAGAAGAACTTGCAGGTTTTTGAACAGACTAATTCCGAGAAATTGTGGCAGCAAACGTAGACCGCAGTCGAAAAAAATATTCAACAGAAAACGAAATAAGGATGACACAGATTTGTAGCGCAGCCAGTCAAAGAGCTCGCATGAACTGTATCCGTGATCACGTTCTGCTTCGAGTCAGTTTATTTTCTTTAAACACAATACATAGCACTTGCAATACTACTCACGTTTTTCCCTGCCTTTTACTTATTTCCCTAGGCAAACCGTCCTATTCGTGCTTTGGTATTTTATAAGGGCACTTTTCGGATTGAGTGCGACACACCACTTCGTTTCAAGCCGATTTGTGCACAATACTTTCACATACGTATATGCCCGTTCTCAGTGATTTTTGACTGCTGCCACTAAGGAGGATTTTCGTTTTTCTGCGCCAGACAATTGTTTAATAATGAATTTAACTAAACTTGTATTACCATGGTCCAGTGTCCAAGGTAAATGCTCATGCCTCTGGGGTAGCCTGGCTTTATGCCCGTTTTGCCGTCAGTAGTTAGTTGATTCTAACTGCCTGCACCCCTTCAATTTTGCAGCCTTTGCCGTTGTAGCCATGTGCCCTATGAATTTTTTCTACCGACTGATATTGCTTTGGTTATGCCTTCCGTAATTCAAAATTACATGTATACTTATAATAATCACTATAATTAAATGGATGATGTCGTTGGATGATACCGGGACTAACGTGCGGATGTTCAGTATTCTTTCCACTTCCGTTTACATTGTATTTGCATTCTCCTCCTAAGGTGCCTGCTGTCTAATCGGTGGTAGATGTTTCCTTTGGAGGGGTGGCATCAAAATTTCCCCTATACCAACCTGGTGAGCAGCTCACAAAGATTAGAGTGCGGAGCGTTGCTGGATTATCTTATCGGTTCGCTGAAGAAGCACCAGACAAGAGTCCCTTTACATTTTAGACGCGAAGCCATAATAAATCCTAACTTCACTAATAAAAGGCGCATGGAAAGATAAAATATGAGCTTTCTTCTCGTTGACGCCACCCATCCCAGGCCTTCTGGGTACCCCTTCATCGCTCAACTTACTGTTGCTCTTCCGCCTACTATCCAAAACAATTTTGCATGATGATAGGCACGTGATTTTCCCCGCTTGTCCTTGTACCGCATGCTCATGCTGCGCAAGCAGATCAACGACGTTGTCTGGAGTCCGCAGGATTACTGGATTTTTCGCGTCAAAGCTTGTGCGAGAGTTGACCAGCCAACTTGCCACTCGTCGCAAGCATCTGACGCGTTTCCGGTTGTAGCTCAGGCTGCCATATATTTTTTGAAAACTTAGAGAGGCATGTCTATTTGCCCGTTCGAATATTACATGGGTATTACAAAATGCAAGAAAGAACGCATTGCACAGGTGAAGACAAAATGAGGAGAAATTGATGTTCTACGAATAACAACGTTCTTATATGCTTACATGACATGTCCCGAAAGCGCAAGATTCAGTTAGAACATGGCGGCAGCCGTTAGCATGTGGCCGCAACAGTGGAATGTGACGAGGCTATAAAGTAGATATGAAGGTTAGAGCGCGATGAAGAACTTCAAAACGTCAAGAGAAGCGAACGACAAATTAGCGAAACGGACCAGAGTAGCTATAGGGAATAGTAGTGACGACCGAAAGATGTCAAATATGAAAATGGGAATGAAAAAGGGCTTCGGTCATTTTGTCATGGTTCCTGCAGCCCGGAAAAAAATAAATAAAACTGCTCACAAATGAGAAAGCTAAAGAATAATGATGAAGAATTATGAAAAACCATTGTTTGAGGACGTGACGAAGGAAGAAGTCGTCAGCATAGAACCGAGGCAGAGAATGTCGATTAATATCGTATGTAATAAACAAGACGGGTTTCTTCGTTTCCTTTATTTGCGGTCAGGCCAAACTGATGGTCTTCGCTGGTAAACTGATAGCCGCGAGTGCCGAGAGGAGAATTGGAGGTGGTATTCGAGGTAGACAACGGTGGCGGTATCTGAAACAGGGATTTATGTGTGAGCACCTTCGTGACGATTGCCTGCCAATATGGTGGGCATGCTAGTCAGAATCGGGCAGTTCCAGAAGTAAAATTATAATTCGAAGGACATGTTCGGTCAAAGCTCGTGTGGGTTGGGGATCACACTATTTGTACTCAATTCCTGAGCAGACCTGCAGGGTCAGCATTTTGTGTTGGTGAGTTATGCAGATGGACACCGACGTTCGATTCGTCGCGGCCTGTGCAGCCGATCGTATCTGTTAGTCCTGGAGGAGTTTATGTGAGCCTCGGGTCTTTTCGCTTTCAAGACTTGTTCAGATGTGCACGTATGGGGCCGGAAACTGCACAGTGAACCCTTTGTCAAGCACGAGTACACAGCGCGGATGCGAGCAAGTTTGGGATGTCTAACTTGCAGGTGGAACATGAATGAAAATCAAGAAAGCTGTACCGTCTAAGATTAGGGATTTTGAGATGCAGTGATTACCTGGAGATTTGTTCTTTTAAAAGCGTTTCCGTAACCCTAGACATCGGTAAACTCAAAGCCAATATCTCCTAAACAAAAGTTGGCACTGATATGTTTTGGAGATTTAGCGAGCCCAACAGAACACAAAGCGCTGAAAATATCACAGACCCACCGGGTTGCCTCTTGGCCGTGCTGTTCTGGCGATCCTTTCCTGGGCATCCTAAATTTTCTCACACTTCAGGTTGATCTGCGTGAATATTGCAAGAGGCTTTTGAGAGATGGTTAGCTAAATTTAACTACGAAATTTAAAAGAAAATTGAATCGTAGCCTCTGCGAAACTGGTTTTTAAGGCTAATCAATATAGAAGCACAAACAGACCTCGAATATGTGGTCAAAAGGACTCAAAACAAGAGCCGACTTCACTGTACAAAAATAACCTTGTTGGTTCCGCGGATCCAAATCAATTGAGTGAGAACGAACAAACTTTCAGACAAGCAAAAATATGCAAATTATGAAGCGCAGAATTCATTTGCGCGTCAGTAGTCCCATGAATTCTGATGCGAAAAGTTTTTCCGGAAGATTTCCCTCAGGACTACTCTACTTTCCGTGTGGTATGTCACGATCTGCTCACTGAAGCCTCGTGCGACTGTCTGTCATAGGGGAATATCGAACAGCTTCCGTCGGTATAACTACTTTTACTGTGGATCTCTTATCAGCGTTGACTGTGAACTGCAGAACGGATTAAGTTGGCTCCGGGCAAAAACCATCGAGAGATTCTGGGCTTCGGTCCACCGAGTAGTGCAGGAAGCCGGTGTTTATTCTTTTGTTGTCAGGCCCCGCTAGGACTGCTGTGTCCACATTTGGTCTCCCCTTCCAAGGACGTGCACGACCTGCCGAAAATTGATTCAGTGACTGAAGAAAATGGTTGAGATCATGTGCCTACGCTGTTGAATGTTCTGCGCCGTCAGTAAATTTATCACAGGGAGCCCACGTAACAACAACCTCTCGCAGTGCGTAGTAGATTGTTTTCCACTTTCAATTGTAGCGGCGGACAGGCCGCTCGAAAAAGGTATGGAAGAATTTCGGACGTTCAGTTGGCCCCTTGGGTCCTTTATGTCCCGTGCCAAATCAAGTTATAGCTAGCCATCCGTTAAACAGGTCGGAAAAGATAGCTACAGTGGACAGTCAGGTAGATCGGGACTATTTAGAGTTTGGGCTGACTTGCGGTGGGACGCGACGATTCCATCACGGCGCCTCCCGGAACCTGCAGGATAAAGTCAAGGGACCACATACAGGGAAAACAGATTCTTTCCGAACAGTGCGTCCAAGTTCAGCGCAACAATCACCGTAAGCACGCAGGCAACCCTTGCAGGCAAATAACGGATAAGGTGCACTGAAGACTGTGGCGACAATACACCAGAGTATACAAACAAGACAGGATGACCGATAGGCAAAAGGGCGGAGCAGACATGTTTGTGCGTCCGAACGTCAGAAACTGAAGGACGCCACTCTAATTGTACTCAGGTAATATCATGCTCCATCAGGTTTCTAAATATAAAGGTATATATATAAACACGATTCTTGAGGATGACACCCAACTGCTGGGTTTGATGCCATCAGAGTAAGCCGAACGGGTGATCACGAGACTTCGACTTTCCGGACATCAATCGGGAGAACGGACATGCCTCGAGGAGAATTCCAGAACAGACAGTCTTACAGTGGATGCCTCTATATAATCGGGCTAAAAGCAAGGCATTAAACTAGGCATAGCGACCTCCAGCGCGATATCCTACTGGGGGTGATCATAAATTATTAACGGGAGGCAGTAATGTTGACAATCTAATGGCACCTACGAAAAAGTGGCCAAATAAAAATAACGGTTGTGCCTTCAGTGCTGAATGTATCGGGATCTGGAACCCATGTCAGATGTTACAGTAGACTGAGGACCGAATACTTGAGAAGATCTGTGGCACTGGCATTCTGGATGCTAGAATTAAGCAGTCGATAGGGGGCACTAATCGGGATGATGGAAGAGGTTGCCTCTCAAGTTCATTAAGAAATTCATCAGCCGCCATGGTGACGTCCAAAAGTAAGGCCAACTGCAAGAATTCAAAAATGACGCGAGAAGTGCGCAATACACCATACCCATCCGACGTGCTGAAGCTGCAAAAAAGCCCGCACAACCATCCCAGCAAAAGGAAAATTTCTTGTTGCCGGATAAATTACCATGGAATGTTGAAGCAAACCACAAAACGAAATAAATGGATGCACAATTTTAGAAAAAAGGGACGGTTACAACACTGGAACGACAGGAAAAGATCCGAAAAGGAAGCTTTCGGTGGTACTTTTGCTCGCCGCATAATGTACACTTCAACCGACCAAGATCCCGGAAACTTCGATACTCTTCGCAGCAGACAAAGAGGTTGCGACAGATTTAGCAAGGGGAATAAGTTTAAAGCTGCGGCTCCAGGCGAGATACACTCGGCGACGTTTTGGCTATCGGCGGCACTAGCCGCGGCCTACATCACGCAGCCTTACAATGACACAAAAAGGGAAAGGAAAGTACCCGATAAATGGAAACTGTCAAAGTGGGGGAAAATGCAAGGGCTGGTCTAGTCAAGGGCCGGAAAACTACGGGTCCGTGATTCTGAATTCCATCCCGTGAAGGTGCTGAAGAAGATCATCAGAAAGCAGATATGCGAAAACCTGATGAATCAGAGTGATCGTTCTGCAGCACGCCATGGAAAACCTTGCTTAGCCATAATTGAGCCTTTTTATAAATCAGGTAACGAAGCGCCTGGACGAGGGCCACCGGGTCAAATTCGACTACACGGACTTCAGCAAGGCTTTGGATTCCGTCAACTACAAAATGTGAATCAATAATCGAGATAATAAGAAAAGTGGGCAGGATTTATGCTTGGTTCAATATCCTCCCGGTGGAAGGACTCAAGGTTTGAGAGTAGACGACAGCTGTACCGAAAGGTGGTGCCCCGGAAATGCTTACTGGTCCCCACACTCTTCCTGGTTATCGTCAAATAGCTGGCAAACAGCACGTGCAACCCATGCTTTTCCTTTCGCTGATGATGTCAAGGTCGCAGGAGCAGATCCGTTGGAGTGTATCTAGGAGGTTAAAGAATAATCAGATAATTGGTACCTCCCACTAAACTTGGCCAAGCTTCAGGAATTGACCACTGAGTAAGAGCATCAAAGGGGTGGAATTGATTATAGTACGGATGGTTCTCCAAAAAAGGACTAGGATGTAACTAGTGCGAGCAGCTTCAAGACCTCCAATCTGTGCGTAAGCACGGCGAATGAGACCACAGGGAAGATTTTTAAGCTCAGGTCACGGAAACCTTAGAAGAAAATCCATAGTGTTTGGGTTAATTCCACGTGACTTTCAAAACGCTGTACTTTAGATATTGCGCATAAACCTTGAAAGCTGTACTCCAAATACGGTAAACATTATTCCAAACGATTGCAAAAGTAGTTCACTAGGATGACGGTTGCGCAAAGGAAGAAAAGTCGTGAGGGCACAATCCAGAAAAACGCGGTGATCCAATTGATACAGTAAAAATAGTAGAGGATCCTTCAGAATTGAAACGTGGGAACTGTTCACTCTTAGACCAGATGGCATTATTCACGTCTGCGGCGTAACCACGGAAGACTTAATATTGAGGCTACTATCTCTAACAATAGCACGATACCGCCAGGCAACCGCCTCTCAGAGCGTGTGGTTAGTAAAAGCAATGTTGATGGATTTAACGAATCCATGGCTGCCTCCTGGGTGACGACATACCCACAGCTGGAACATTAAGTTTCAGGTGAGAACAAAAACCGTATCTGCTTAAACTGACACTGCACCTGACGCTTTGTCTCTCAGAAAAGAACATACTTGGCGCTGGAATCTACGCGCACGGGCGGCAGCGCGTCAATCTGGGGCTCAAGTGGTTGGATGCCAACTTTTGGTCCTGTGCCTGAGTACCATGTCGCAATAGGTAGAAGGGCTGCTTGGGTGTAGAAAACAAGTTGTCCGTGTTCTGTGCCAGCGTAGGCGATAGTAGAGGCAAGTGACTCAATCGTTTTTGCGACTGCTGCTGAGCATAACCCTCTAGATTTGCCACTGCCGAAAGGCGGCCAAGAAAATCTAACCATGCTCCGGGGACGTTGAGGGAGCTTTTGCATTTGTCGCTGGGACGGGTAAACGGTGTGGTACTGGGGAGATTGGTTATCCTCGTTCGGGAATGAATCACCCTTTTTGGCTTCCAGGTCAAATTACGCAATAGGAAAGTCCAGGTATTTCCAGCCATGTTCCCAATTCCATCAACTGGGGTCAACGTGGTTAGTCTGTGCAGGGCCCGGAATGCTGATCAGAATGAGGGTTCGCTCCTTCTAAATGATCTAAAAAGTGTAGTTAGGGAAGCCAACAGAACAATCGCAGTGAACTCTAATCTCTCCGGCATAGGTGCGCTTTTGATTGCGCGAAACAAGGATTCTAGGAATGCTCACACCTAAACACGTGAAATAGGCGTATTAAAGAGGATACCGGGTACGTAAGTTGACAAGGGCCGGCAGCTCCGCAAAGTGCAAATACAAGCCAGATGAACGACGCCATGGAAATCCTGTATCTATCCCAGTTGGGCTAGTGCCCATTTAACGGTGAAAATCGTTCTGTCCTTGCGTCAACCCATGGAAATTCAATAATAAGGACAGGGCTAGGATATAAGCCGGAGCAACGGGGAATGTACGAAACGCAAAATAAATGCAACTTGCTGGATGCCATCCATTGCAACAACCATTTGGCGGCAAAATCAATGCTGGAGGTTAAACAAAAAAGCGCGGAACCGGCGAAGACGGATGCATACTGCAAAACTGGGGAACCACGCAATAAAACTGATCCGAGGTGTACTGTATAACCTCAAACGGCCAAAATTCGCTGAAGGATAGCCGAAAATTCATTAAGCGCACGTGCCACTAAAATGCCCACTTAGGCTCGTTTTGGTCCGTTAATTACTGGAGGCCGTGTCGTCACGGAGGACTAAAGTAAAGCAGGCATATTGGCTAAATACTTCGGTAGCGTCCATAGGGTTGACAAGGACCACCCCGCAGCCTTCGTTCTATACAGCTCATTGCGGGTCATTGGAAACCTCTTGATAGTGGCGGAAGATGTACGTGGGCAAATGGGCGGGCGTAAGCAGAAAAAACCTGATGGGTCAAATTGTAATCAACCGGTCATCACCAAGCCGTCAGCCGGCATCATCCCTGTTCCCATGAGTAAGCCATTCCAGCCCAGCGCAAAACACGGCGAACTGCTAAAGAATTGGATCGCCGCGGCGGTTGTGGCTATACCTGAAGAAGAGCCGAGCTCTTCAATGGAAATCCTGAAATAGGTCAGCCTCACTAACTTTCTGCGTAATGTGGTGGAATTCGATTCGAGCCCATATTCCCCCACACCTACCTGAGCAATCCTTGTTCGGCCCCACTCAGAACGGCTTCTTGAAAGGGAAACCTTGTCCCATCAACCTCTCGAGCTTCTAGGAAGAATTCCCGGAAAATCGGAAACGGATAAGCAAGTTTCGGAATACAACGCTGTTGACCCAGTGAATCACAGCTTAATTCTAACTGATTTCGAGTCCTTTGGAATATGAGGGAAGCGTACCAGTGGTCGAGAGCCTTTATTACAAAAAGACATGTTACCCCAGGGTAGGGGACAGGTGCTCACCCAAGCCTAATGCCACGAGGGGCATTTCGGAAGGGTTTGTGCTGGGGTTGCTCATGTCCCCATTCGCCATCACTGATCTAGCCTCCGTCTTAAAATTACCCAGCTTTTCTTTGCCGGCGATGTTAATTTGGTAGATTCTAAGGACAAGGGACCTAAGCGGCGGCACAGTTGTCGTACATTCAGCCGACAAGTGGGATTTTCCCCTAAACGAGAGCAAACATCACTTGTTATACCAAAACACCGGAAGCGTAACAGTTCCAAATGGCCTGCGGTTGTTTACTCTGAACGCCGGTAACAGGGCAAAGGACATGTGGATCATCATCAGGTCAGGCTGTAAATGGACGACTCAATGTTCCTCGTAAGACCAAAAGACCAAAGCGGAGCTATTTAGGCCGGAGTCAGCAGTGTTGTATCATAAGCTGGAGGTGTTCCCACCTTGTAAGTGGCCGCAGTAGGACTTCACTTGAAAACGTTTTTGCATGTTTGGCCTCTTTTCTTAAAATCTTCGCCGCCTGCAATAAATAAGTGCAGCGATTCGCCACGATATTGGTTGAAGAGCAGGGTTAGAAGTCATGCAATCAATGAATCTGCGATCTAGATCTTTTATCGCTGAGCAGGCAACATCGAGTGAATTTGACGGCACCCACGAGGTGTAAAGCAGAAAGGCAGGCCTTTATACGGACAAACTTTTCGGCAATAAATAGACTCTGACACACACTGCCATAAAAATAAGCTTGCCAAAACACGATTTGGTCCGTTGCATAGGCCGCATTTCTTTAGTACCAAGATGAAAATTATATGAATGCAATTGCCAGGTGATTTTTATCTATGCTTAGCATAGTCCCATGTAACCGGGTTTGGATAAAAACTTGACGCATTGTGTCCAGAGGCAAAACATTCCGGGCCAGGGTGCGGCAGGCTTTTGTTTATTAGTTCTGTATCCCTGGTTTGAAATACGAACACGCGACTCACAATGTCTCCCGCCGTCAAGGTGAGTTGAGGTTTTCTGTTTTGTTTCTTTCAGCGAGACCCATTGAACGGTACCCGGAAGAGGTGAATGCCCAACTGGTGTACATATCATCGGAAGAATTCCGAACACCCGAATGGCGCCGGCCAAAATTTTTGATCTGAAAACTGAACTGAAGTGACTTCGACCTTGGCGGCGCTTAGATTACGGTGGTGCGTTACTGCCGCGATGGCTGATTATTTTAAGTCAGCCTTCAGCTACCTAACGAGCTCACCGTTAGCCAAAAATGAAAATGAACTTGTTGGTACTTCCGTCAATGTCGGAACTTTATCTCTCCGAATCAGACGAGTAATTGCGGAAGGTATGTCAAGACTGAAAGGTGAATTTTTAAACAACGAAGTTTAGGCGGTTATGGTGTAGTGTATGAGGCTCAAGATAGCACCAAATTGTCATTTTACGCACTGAAAGTAAGGTTGTAGGTCTTTTTTATTTTTGAAGCGCATTCTATCTCATGACAAAAACTCGACGGACCTGATCTTGCGCGAAATCAGCTACTTGGTACGTTTTTAGCTAAATGCCATTGAGCTTCATTCAAGAAACAACTAAATGGACACCCTAACATTATGGAGTTTGTGGGAGCTGCTTCCGCCGGAAAGGATAAGCAAAAAGGGACTGAGTTTCTCATTGTTACGGAACTTTGTCGAGGTGGGTATTTCGCACTCGTCCTTTAAGTTATTAATCCTCCTCCATAATGTTAGGCCGTACAGTTCATGACCATTATACTTCTCGTTTGTCATATTTTCCTGTTAGCGGTTCGCTCTATAAAGCTAAGTCATTGAACCCTCTGGATCTTAGCCGGTTTCTCAGTGATGCACACAAAGAACGGTGTTCACTAATGGTGTTTGAGAAATAAGTTCTATGGACATTTCCCAAATTTATTTGAAAAGCACATCGATTACATTGATCCCAAAGCGGGTTCTTTGGATTTGGACCTCAATCTTCCTGCACCGACCAAGTAAATTCAGTTTCTTCTACCTAGAAACGTCTGATTTTTGAATCCCTGCTCCACCGACAGATAGCATTCTCTCTTGCCCGGCTAGTTCACAGCAATGACTGGCTGTGATTCTGCACCACTGAGCTCTTAGTCAGGAGTGCCTATTTTCCGACCATACGTAGTGGGCCTTCGTAGCTGCGGAGCATGCTGGTATCGTTTTATACATAGGGAACACGTTATAAAAAGCCTCTGAATATGTTAGGTGGTTAAAAAGCGTGACGCATGTACCTGAGTGGCTCAGCAGGATAGACTGCTGTCGCCCGACTCACTAGCACGTCTGATCTATTGACGCCCTATGTCGTTCACTTCAAGTCTCATGATTATGGCGATCGGTCATCCTTCTTACAAGCTCTGACAATCCATGGTTACATACAAATTCAATCTTGCGCCTTCAGTATGTAGACACCAGGATATGCGGGCTTCAATGGAACATTGATTATGTTGACCACTTTCTTCAATATTTTGCTCTACTTTTTTCCGAAACTCGTCTGCCCTTCATCAGATATCACACTTTCAGTTTTTCAGTTACACCTACTATTCTTTTGTTCCCAAAACAGGAGTTTGCGCTTTTGTTCTACATTCAGCTGCCCCTCCCCCACCGGGTATCAAATCTAGACTTTTCCAATTGCGAATTTCAATTTGTGGTTGAAACTTGGACTCTTCGAACAGTCCTGACTCTTCTAGTTTTGACTTACTATCTTCAGGCACTGAACGTTTGCTTATTCGGAACCCCTAAAGTCATTACTATCTTTGATTTCAATGGTCCTTCTGCGACTGGAATCGTAGCCCTTGAGAAAAGAAAGTATATAAAGACTGTATTTGAACATCAGTACATCAGTGGTACCTCGAAAACGCGGCGGGAGAATTTTCTTCATAATTATCGAATTAGGCACTGGGTGTTGGGGCACAGAACTGAGGCGACTGATCAAGCACTGAATTCGCATAGATACTCTCACAACGAGGCTACACCTTGTCGTGGTGTGACAGCTCGCGTGCCTCCATGATCCAACGAGCTATTCAGGATGGCTTATCTCAAGCCGATGATCAAATCATGCCTGGAAGGTCAATGGTTAGAGGCCTGACAAAGTAGTCTCCTGGTTCTCCAAGTTGGAGGTCGATCTGAGTTAGCAGCTCAGTCAGAAAAACAACTGGAAGACTAATTGATCCAAGTAGATGGGCGCCCACTCAGCTTTACCTCGCTGCCTTGCGGTCAGGTTCTTGTCAGAACCAAAGGCTTTGGTTGAGAACCCTAATCGTTCTTCTGTTTAGCGGCTGGACTCCCTAGCAGTACCCGTCCATTATTCCCCATGAGTTACACGCCCACAAAGAATTCCATACTGCATCGGTCGTGGCGCAGGATAATCAGGACCGCGCTGCCCATTGCATCGAGCGCAGGTGCGGTGGGTAGTGATAAG
>LUCM01000141.1:0-16155 GCA_008360955.1 Fasciolopsis buskii
TCTAGTAGTCTGATTATTTCATTTGTTTGCACAGCATAGCCAGGTGATCAGCATAACTACTAGGCCATTTTGTGGCTTCTGATGTGAGGGTTTGATATTTGCTGGTGCAAATGACAATTAAAACCTAGTCATACCAAGCAATTTTTTGTTTCTCGGATATCATTTGCCAGCTTGTTAACCACTGGTGCTAAGCTTACAACGGTTTTCTTGCGGCTTGAGTTCTTAAAATGTTCATTACTGGCAAAAATACATGAATATAGTGGAATATGTCATTTGGTGGGCGCAAAACAATTCTTGCTGGTCGTGGGACCACTCCCTGGGTAGATTCTAAAGCAACAGCTGTTCAACCTGGCCAACGTACCTAATTATTTGTGATGCATAAGCTGCACCCTTCTGATCGCATTGACGTGTTGCTATTGACATCAGCGGTTGAGTTCACCGCAGGTCTCCACTGAAAATTGCTGTTGTGCGACGGGATTATTCACATGTTACATAATCTCAAAAGGTGCTTGCTGTTGACATTAGGTGGGACTTGTCGACAAGTGGGAAGACAAACAAAAATGCCATAATCCATTTCGAATTGCTGAATACCAGACTACTTTAAGAAAGTGTAATCGTTTTCGTGTCAAAAACAAACTTGTTTGATGATGTTATTCTAACAAGTCGACCGCCTTGTATCCACACTCCTTGTGGATTGTCGTCATTAGCAACGAGCTGATGTGCCTTCAAATAGCAGTGGTGGAGAAGTGCAGTCAACATCACTCTGCTGAAGCATTCGCCTAGCCACTGGTTCATCGTTACTGGATGCCTTTAAGTAAGTTGGTTGTAAGGAATAATTAGACAGAACAGTTACTTAAAATTTTCGTTTTCTTAGTTCTTTCATATGCTACGTGGATCGGTTGATGGCATTTCAGTTAGTTGTTTTTAGCAGACATTGATATTTGCATGCATCGCCGCCGTTTTATAAAATACGACTAGCTTGTTTAGTTTTGTGTTTATCGTTGCCCAGTCAGACGTTAGACCATACCCTTCTTTAACCATTTTGATTAGCTCGTTTGATGTTATTTTTATCCAGCAACTATTCAATTTTGATAGAGGACAGCAACAGTGTTGTCATCGGCGAACTAAAAGGTCCAACACCTAAAAAGCTACTTGCTTGTGGTGGTCTAAAACTTATGGTAACATTCATAAGTAAGATGCTTACTGTCACGTCCGCCATTTACGCAGCACCGGATCTCATGATTTCTTGCACATCTGTTGGCTTAAAAGTTGCTACTAACATGCCCAAAATTGACCACAGTTGGTGCGTCTACTCCTTCAACGGGGAGACCATCGACACAAATTTGCAATTCCACAATGCCATGGGCGGGTGCTACTGTGTTCTCCAAAACTCAGTAGGCATTCTTTGAAACCGAAGCGAAGCAAGGTTCCGCTGAAAAGGATTAACGATGGGAAGCAAGCACACTGTCCCTCAAAAAGTCCTCGAATTAAAAGGAACACCCAGCTTCAACTTCCTTAAGATACGTAACAATGGCAAAAGTCTTCATAAACGTGTCTCCCGTGCCAAAGTCTTTCTGAAATTTTGCGTTGAACAGGGGATCAAGTTTATTTCTTAAACAGCAGAAAGTCAAGTATTACGCAAAAACACCTAACGTCCAATAGTTGAACCGTAATCGTTATTTGTTTTATTAAAATCATTGTCGCCTTCAAAACCCACCTTTTTATTTGCACTGACAAATAAGGAATAAGAAACTTCACCACTTTCCGGAAATGTCAGCATAACTAACGAAATCGACTGATGATCGATACTTCTAACAGTTTCTGATACCCTCATGATTGTCTCCGGAAGTTGCAGGCACTTCGTCAACAGTTACCTGGCTCGCAACTGCCTTCAAGCGCCTCCGTTTCGCGATATACGATTGACCACAAAGATAAGCTTTAATAAATCCAACAAGTCTAATTGTTGGAACAGCAAGGATAAATTCAACTGGGTGAAATTAATTAGTCACAACTGACTTTATTCATCCACATTATGCCGTACAGCAGACAGTAAATCAAATATTGAGGCATTAAAACACAACTTCGGAACTTACAGATCCAGCTCTGTATAAACTTTAATTAATTTAAACAAATTTGAGGACGGCAGCATCAAAATGCAAGTTACATACTGACTATCAAGATTTCTTACTGAAAAGTCCATGCATTAAAGGCAATCAAAACCTGAAAATGGGTCCTTTATTTGCTTTCCGGGACCATCATACAGCGGCCTACGTTTGTGAGAAACACTCTTTTTTCGTTGATGGTGAGTATTAATTGGCCATAAAAATAGCTTTGATGCAAATCATTTTAGGCCTAGTGTACCAATAGGAAGCGTTAAAAAGGATAGTCATTTAAGTGCACACTTTTGAGCAGAAAAAGGATACTCGAGTACCCCCCTGTGCTGCCTTGAATATATGGATTTACCGGTTCACTTACGGTTTTATACAAAACGCAGTTTAGGATATTTTTCCACCTGAAAAATTTTCAGTTTGTCGGCCGGCACAATAGTCCTTCTAAGGTTTTGCCGAGGGGTCATTCAGAAGGGCAGATTGACTGCCAGCCAGAGGAGGTGTCGTAAATCACCCGGGGGTACTTCAGAAGTTACTCACCAGAAAGCTGGTATTCAAAGGATATAAATGTAGGCAAAATACTTGAATTTCAGCAAAGGCTATTAAAGTCTCTCCCGAAAGCAAAACGTTTTGCAGAAGAATAAATTCGACCATCTTGTGAAAATAAAACAAACCGTATTACATCTAGGTCACTATATTTAATTCGTCAGCATAATTTACGTCAAAATATTTGCCAAAGCGTACAAATATTGAATGAAAGCAAAAACTGCCCCAACAAAAACCTGAATTTCACCAAAATGTTTTATTCTCGGTCGAGAAACGAACAGATAGCAATGCTTCATTCTGACTGGACAGTAACGTTAATGTAAATTTCTGACATACTGAGGTTCAAAGGTGCCGTTTTACTAAAAGCTTGGTTTCTGTTAAACACCTGACCTTAAGTGCACCAAAACACTAATTGAAAGTTTCTGGCGTAATTTAAGTCATTACCTGGTTTGTCTTAGCAAAGCAAATGAAGGTATGTTAATTCATTGAAAAATAACAAGAAAAACAAGAAATAATCTTTTTCGAATGTTGGGTAACCTTATTTACTCTTGTGCATTTTAAATTGCGTGCAACTTAGCTAGTACAGTTTCACATATCTCGTTACACACATAGTTGCATTATTCGGAAACAAAGTAAAGACATGAGGCGTTCACTGCTGCAACCTGAAACAAGGGAAGTGTTACTCAGAGAGTTCTTTTCAGATAAACTATTGAAAAACCTTCGACCCTGCAGAGGTATTAACTAGGTTGACATTTAAAATTGCACATAATTTTCCGAACTCGGAAGGACTACGGATTTACTGTTTCTAGCTATCAAAAATGTTATGAAACAAACCATCATCATTAACGTTCGTATTTTCGAAAGCAAACTAGAAACATTCATATTTTTCAGACAAATGAAAAGTCTGCTCAACCAGATGAACAAAGTGTTGACGTCAACCCGGAAAATGTTGGATGTGAAACAACACTGACCTCGCTGTGCCTGATCAGCCATTTTCCTTTCTTTTCAAAATTTCGCGAATGCCTGCATATGATTAAGCATGTCTTGGAGGCAGGAAATAGTTTTTTCAACGAACTTCAGGCCCCGAACCGGTAAGTATTTTTAAACCTTAACGAAACTATTACTTTGATCTTCATTATGCGCAAAGTTCGAATAAGAATGTTTACTCCTAGTTAATTACGTATAAGGACCGGTATTTATTTCTTGTTTAACACTAGCTAAGTTGATTTGATCTATTAGCAGCACTAGGTCATACTTACTATGTCTTTGTTTTACCTACATCTTGATAAACTAGCGTTACTTGTTCATATTAGCGATGGAATACAGCGAAATAAATCCAAACTGTCTGATTATTCTTGGAGTCGATCGGTGTTAACTGTATTGTAAGTCGTACCCCGACTCTGCTTCTGAAAAGTAGTCCTAAAATTTCAGTTACAAATATGTATCATTTTGGATAATCTTGAAGTACACTAAACAATTAAGAGGCGCCATGACCATCCCTTGTTAGATATACTCTTTGTCTTGCACAGTCTAGTCGCGGAGTTTGGTTTTGCTAGTTTCTAACAAAAAAGAGGCGTCAGTAAACTCTTTCCATGATGCCCAATGATAAACAGACGGTATGCATTGCACGATAAGTCAACTAATAATTTAGAGATGTCACAAAAAGCAAGAGTGACTACGCTTCACGAAAGGAATTTCGTGCAAGAAAGTAAGATACTGTTTAGTGCAAACAAAATTGTTCTGGTGCATAGAACATGTTCGGAGAATTTTGCCGATAATTTATCCTTTAAAACTTCCAAACATGCTTTACTCAATATCGTTAAAAGCAGACGAACACTTCCTTCGCTGTCGCCAGTTCTTGCCAAATCTGCCATGCGATTTAAACAATGTTTTGTTGACTAATAGGAAGCAGATTGTCTAAGTTGATTTTTACGGTCAGTGCTTATTAGCGGACCAGCTTAGATGGTAGTTTGACCAACAGTCTTTGACTGATGATCCCACGTGGAACTTTTCTCAACTTTTTGGTTGGTCCAGTCTTCGCGATGCCATGTCGATCACTAGTATCGGTACAAAATGTGGAACTTCAATATTCGTTAATTTGCACCCCATTTTGCACAGTGTCTTTATTGGTTCTTCAAATTGTTTTCCTCTGAAAACTCCACATCCGTTTACTTAAGCGGTTTCCTTTCCTCTTGAATTTAATTGTGTTCTCAAGCCACCGCTCCTTCGACACGCTCCATTCAGCACTTTTCATAGTATCTTTTTACTGCAATACCAGTATCATTTACTCAATAAGCTGATATTCTCGAACTCTACCAGTCAGCTTTCAAATACTTTCTTCCCATAAGTTATGTGATATTCATGGTGTCTATTCTCAATTAAGGGTTTTATACTAATAGATTGTCTAATAGCTGTTCATGCAAACTTTTATCTGTTTTTTCTATTCTTATTCCGGTGGACAGTGAGCCATCAAAGCTTTCGCATCCTCGAGAGCCCAGTTAGTGAAATACTAGCGTTTTATCACGTGTGCGATGAAAATTCTGAGGTCAAAGTTTTGCCAAAAATTAATGTTTTCGCTTTTTCAAAGTCACAAAGTGAAAATGTTTAAGGCCAGATAAACTACTGGTAATTCTTTTTCGGTCTACACGTTCTAGATATTTTCTCTGTTTCTTTAGTAACGTTCAGAATTAACTAGGACAGGCTTTCGCGTTTTTTGCCGAAGTTTGCCTCTTGTCAGCAGTTGTCCTTCTAGTCCAATGGATTCACCGATTAATCAGATGTTTTTTCTGTACATAAAAGCTTAAAAATTAATTTTCCGTGAAAAATCCCGCGGAATTCATACCATATTTACACAAGAATCTACCTCCTTGTCGTAGACATTCCTTTACTCATCCGGCATTTAGAAAGAGTTCATTTCGTAATGTCTCGCATTGCAGTTTTTCTATTTTTTATCGATCAATCAGCATTGAGAACCGACAGCAAAAAATTAGCTGGGAAAATGCTTGTTCGGAAGCGCGTCCCAAGTGCGATCACTATGACTATGAATTGTTCACTGAAAAATAGAAGATGTAGTTAAAATTTCGGTTATGAATCATCACATACCAAGATCAGGGAATGATAAAGATACAAAATATAAAGCGTCTCAGAACTAATTTCTGCCCAGTTTGTCAAACCTTTCAGTTCGTCTGCTTAGCTACAAATGAGGCCTCTAAGGTCACTTTATTTAGGCCAAAAGCATCGGACTACTGGCAACGATATTTCTAATTATTCTGTATCATCAGCCATACTCATTGCAATAACAGAAGTGGCAAAAGCAAAATTATGATGGTGTCGAAAGCCTAGAAGAAATGATAAATAACAATTGCTGACTGCAGTAATGACAGATGAACAACACTGAAGAGGTTATTTCTCCAACTAAGCTTCTCCTAGTCTCATTTTCGTTCCAATTAAAACGGTTTCATTGAAACTTTCGTTGATAGATCGCAGCTGTCTACTTGGGTGATTCTTGTTTACCAGCCAGAGTACTGCAGTAGCTCATCTAGTGGAAGAAACTTCATAGTAGTCCAGGGATCACCAGGCCAGATTCTTTTCAGGGTATCCATTCCAAGGCAAAAGAGCTCGTCACCATATGGACAAAAAAACCCAGCGCTTCATCAGAATTCTTTCATGTTGCAACAATTATTTAAATACCGGTACCCGATTCTATTAGACTTCTAGATCAGAAGCTATTTAATCATGAGTCTTTCGAGCGATAGATGTGTAACCTTGAAAATCGTGGATAAGGTGTTATGTCGATTACTTGAAAAAAATTTCTGACTAGCTGTCAAACTCTGTCTATCTGTGACTAAAACAATTTGTAGCAAGTAATTTCTTAGCTTGCCACCACAGTGTTACTTATCCTTCGTCGTTGATGAAAACGTTTTCACTCAGCTCTTTTGCTGCTCGCACAAATGCATTAATGAGAAATTGGCGGCCATAAAGTCATTCAGGAATAACAGCAGCCTTCACAGTGAATTGTACTAGAAGACAAACTATTCAATAAACCAGAAGACTGATTTTTCATCGGGTCCAGAAAGGATCTATAAAGCTATTCTTGATTTCATCTAGTACCAGACTGGGACAGTTGTAGTGGTGTTTCCTGCTGACTTTCGTCGCCGACCACATCTCAGTTATTCTTGATTAACTTGGAAATGTTTGCATTGTCCACAAATAGTCTCATATTTGGTGCTTGAAGATAAGCTTTAAACAACTTGGTGGAAAGAGTTTCTGAAGCTCACAAGGATGAACGGGAAAAGATTCTCTCATTGATCGTGCTGTTGTGCCGTTGCTCTTGTGTGTTTGAAAATGTCGTGCTAGCTGGTCGGAAGTATAAGCTGCTTCTTGTGAATCGGATTTATTCTTACTTGATGGCCAAACCCGTGGGATTACTTTAATGGCACCAAAGACAGTTCAGTAATAATGACTTGTATGTAGTTTTATTTTTTCCACTCATCATTTTATGATTTAGGATTGGCTTAGACGAACTACGTTCCCCATCCCCTTATGTATTTAGACGCACATGCCAAGTCCCACAAAGGCTGAGTATGTATATCTTGAAAAAAAAATTTCACTGTAGGAAGGATTGGATTAGTCAGATACAAGTATGGGTGGGGAAGGGATTTGTGGTGTTACATTCATTCACATGTTCCTGTGGGACAATGTACATCGGCCGCACAATCAGGCGCTTGTCTGAACGCATCCGTGAGCACCACTCGGCATGGTTAGGCGCTGGAACAATTAAGTCACTTAATAGCGCAGTTGTTTCACATCTAGCACAGACTAACCACATCGTGAATGTAACGCAAGCTTTCCGGACCCTGTATAAGGCCAGATGTCAACAATCCAGATTGGCAAAGTGTCGCCTTTTGAGCATTGCGGAAGCTGTCGCAATCCGTCTTCACAATTCTCCACTTTGTTCTCAAAAACAATTTGTGGTTGCGCTTCAACTCCCCTGGCCCACCTTCCGTCCCAACACAAATCCTAAACAACAAAACAATTAACACAACACATTTTTGTGTATTCAGGTTATGCATGTAACACCACAAATTCCTTCCCCACCCATATTTGTATCTGACTAATCCAATCCTTCCTCTAGTGAAATTTTTTGTCAAGATATATATATATATATAGTGATGTAATGGCATGAGTACGAATCACTGAAAACGAGCATGTTCGCCAACTTGTGTTTTCTCAATATGCTCAGTTGTAATTTTCAAGGAAAAGGCTGAGTAGTTCAGTCGCTCATATTTTAGTCAATTCATGCCTAAATAGCAACTCACGGGCATTTCTGTAATAGTTTGCAAGTTACTTCCGAGTATAATCACTGGGAGACACGAGAAAACTGCATGACTTTGTAACTCATGCCAACAAATAACCCATTTGTGTCCAGTGACCAAAACAGCATCTGTATGAAATAGATCTTGGATGAAAAAAGGGTTCACTTGGGGCATTCACGCCGAACTTATTAGAGATAACTTTGCTTTGTTTAAAGGTAAATTTTGTAACATGCCTCTGTGGCAAGTTTATCGGTTTTTAGGCGGTCAGTTGTAAGGACAGCAATTATTGATTTATTGTCGACAGCCCAGATAATATAATGGTAAGGTGTATGCCACCGAAAGTGAATACTTTCCGTTTCAATCGTCCTACAAGTTGCGATCCCACACTCGACGGTTCTTAACACGCTTGATAAAACAGTTTAATCGTAGCTATTCAAAAACGATCACAGTGTGCTAGCAAATAATTTAATCCAAATCTATTACTTAAATTTTATCAAGACAACAACAGTTTTTACCCCAGTCCAATACAAATTATACCTCTTCAAACATCATAAACATAGCAAAATTATCCGTATCTGCTAAAGAGGTAATGAGATTGGAGATAAGTGTCTGCGTTGCAAGTTGCATAGTTCCTATAAGCTACATGGGGTTAACAATTTGTCAGTGTCTACACAACTCTCGAAAGAAGCTTTTAGCCACACTTTCTTTGTGTACTTGAGTTTCTGATCATTGTTTCATACGTCTACTCCAGCAAAATGACGAACATATTTGGTTGTTACTTCTGCATGAAACTGACCACAAATTCATTAGGTAATGAACTAAATAAACATTTCGCTTTGTTCAGGCTTTTTGTGGCAATGACAAGAGTCAAATTTATGGGGATAACGTGGCCAAGAATCAGTAATTATCCGACAAGAAATCGGTACTCGATCCGTACTGGCAGGTTTGAGGGAACATCAGTCAGTTAGTCCTAACAAAACCACTTCTCTTTAACAGCCGAACAGCTAAACTGTTTGCATATAGAATAAAACCTGTGCCAATTTTTATCTCTCAAAGTTAGCAATACTGTGAACTAGTCATAAGTAAATCCTGATAAATCATCACCATATTTCTTCGGATTACACAGTCCAACATCCGGAAAACAACTAATTTCCCTGTTGTTTCATCATTTATACTGACAGAATTAAATATAACCTATGGGATTTATTCGTCGGTAAAAGCGATCCGAACACGGCTGAACGCCCCTCGCCGATTATTGACCTGTATCGCGAGATCGAATACTGGATTCTACGACTACTGAGCACGCCAGCTCCTGTGCCCGGAAAAAGTTGTGTTCAAGTGAGTGCTTAGATAGATTCACTTTAAGGGTGGAAAAACCACTCAGCGAGCAATCAAACTACAATTTCATTAAAATGGAACAGTTGATGAATTCTGAGAAAATCTTGTTACCTTCTCTGATTTCTGGTCTAGTTGTTGGAAACTGTGACATCTAATTCAAGTCAGCTAGTCAAACCGGAAGTTCTAGGTAACTTATAAACAAAAGATGACAGTCAAATTGCTCATAGAATAGTAATTTTAAATTGCCCTTTGGATAGTATTTCCCGTGTGAAATTAGTAGAAATTATTTAACTATGCAATGGTCTAATGAAAATAAATAGATAGGTCACCCATCGAGAAAAGTTTTCACATCCCTGCTCAAGTTTTTGCTTCTGAACAATTTATGATTAAACGCTAATGGGAAAAGGAAATATTTTATCCCACTGAAAAAAAGAAACTTGGAAGATTTCGTATTTGACTTCAAGTCCCCGGTGTGTAGAGTTTCAGAGGCAAAAAATGCAATTTGATTTTTCATTTCCTATGACAATAGAGGCTTTTCCATTTTGTAGTGTTTAAGACGTTTGTGAGACAATTTAACTAGTTGGCTCTCGAATGCTTGAAATATTGGTGATGTAACTTCGTGACAGTTGTAGGAGAAATTTGACCTATCCAGTCACTATTGGTCTTCACAAAGATGGCTGTCAAATTAAGCCGAAAACAGGACGAGTTTAACAACTGAATCAGTTTTTGTTCTTGTCAATTGAATGTCATCGACTACCGTTAGCTTAACTACAATCTTCTACACGTTAACTATACACGAGGCCAGAAATCCGTGGCAGAAATAAATTCATCTCAGCGATGGATGTAAAAGCTATACTATTCCATATTTACGATAAGCAAGACACGCGTCTGAGGCGAATGATGCTGAACGGTGACTAGGAATTACTGTTTTTTAGGTCGTCAGCTGAATTCACCAATCCCATTTGGCTTGGGGGAAAACAAGTCCGGTTTCGGCAAACGTTTTTTTCCTATCCTTTTGATTCTTTATATTTAATTATGAGATCAAAGTTATCTTTTGACACTGTATGTGTGAGGTATTGATTTCCCTACCTAATCATAAATAAGTATGAATCAGCAGAAATTATCCATCCAAATCCCATGCTTTGATACTCTGCTCACTGGGAAATAGTTGAACTCAGCCAACTAGCACGTGTGCTGTCCTCAGACCATTTAAGCGAATGAAATATCTGTTTACCGAGCAAAGTTAAGGCATGCAATCGATATCAGTTTGGGTAATGCGGCAACAGGTTCTTCCATCGAATGACCTTGAATCGCGTACGCCGGCAGTGCCAGCGTTCGTGCATGAGTGAATGTGACACAGCCGATGATAGACCGCAGGCTGTTCAGGTGGTGTGCGAACAGAAATATGGACTTAAGAGAAGTCATCCGGAAAAGATAGCCGAAATGTCAACCAGTTAAATTTACCTCTGGTATCGCGCTACTATTTAAAGATTTCACTTTACGTTTAGATATCCGGAGCTTGTGTTTTCACTAGAAGTTAAAATATCTGGTCTGCCCAAAAACTTAAGTTGAAACAACAAAGATGTAAGTTTGGAGTGCTAATAAAATGGTTGCTCATAGGCTTTTAAAGAGTAAGGTCAAACGGACTGAAACTCAATCTTTTTAAAACGGAAATTGAATTGATTTTGGGGGGATCATCCACATAATACTGGTGACCTTGGTCACTGCGTCCCAGTTGTCATGGTTACGTTGAGTGTTGTCACCATTCTGATGCACAAACAAAGTTGTCCCCATGTGCTGAAATCCACGTCATTGAATCTGCGACTACAAATCTCAATAAATGACCCGGTGAAAATAGAATCAACAAATATGCTTGAGCATTTAATTTGATGTCAAATTGATCAGCGAGTCGAAGTCATTCTTATATACGATATTAGCGCTGTAACTAGTTGAAGTAAATGGCCCTTCTTGTCAAATGACAGTATGCGAGTTATCAATAAAAAATAACTATTCCTACACTTAAATTTTATCTGGCATAATACAAGTGAAACCACATTCATCCTAGTGAGCAGCGATATACATTTTCTCAAGTCAAACGATAATTTAAGGTTTGACCCAACTGGGAAGCTTGTGACTTTTTTTGTTACTATTACAAATTGAAAATCACCGGAGATTTACTCTCAGAGACTTTAGGATGTCTTAGATGATCTTCCGCAACACATACCGTTGAAACTTGGAACATTGAAGCTCTTTGGTAGTTTTTTGTCAGGACTAATATCCGCAGACAAAAATCAACTACTGTTCTCACTATCAGTAGCCAAAGTGAAAATTCGAACATTTGTGATTGATCACAGCCAATTGCGGATACTGAACTTCGCTGTCCGCTTGGAAACGCAGGAACGTAAATGCTGACCATAGTCACACTTACGGGTTAGGTGGTGATTCAACGTAATGGGTAGCATAATAACACGGTCAGACAAAATAAAAAACCGACAGTTCCGACATGGATGTAATAACGCGGAGTGGTTGCTCTAGTCAATCACAACATACACGGAACACGTGAACAAAATGCGAGTTCACGACACGATAGGGCAAAATGTATCCCTGGCTGTTGGCCATAGATACCTCAGGGTTTGCAAACCTAACCGGGGCATGCGAAATGTGGTCTACCGATGCATTCAGACTGTACTTTCTCGAGAAATCCTCTTGGTGTGCCGAACTGTGATCTTCAGGGACCGCCTCGCCCACCTTGCCCTGGGAACATTGGAATTCGAAGAGAATAGACAAGAATTAGGACGCCATCAATTTGAGCGCCCTTTTGTTGTTTCGTTAGCATTACAAAGGAAAAATAAAATCAGAACCAATTTTGAATTGGACAGGAACGAAAGATATTTAACCCTATCAACTAACTTTCTCTTTGTAGGCGGTTTGCAACCGTTATCTATCGATAATGTCAGCCGGAATTCTGCCAGTATCGAACTTGGGATGTTTCACTGAGGCATCGGTTCAAGACCTCCCATCGTTTTAATCCTTCCTACGCACTAACTTCGGAAGGAGGTATTGAAATTTCATCTGGGATGTAGCAGTATTATGTACCAAGTATTTGTTGGTTCCGCGGTGTTCCGAAAGCTGAGATTTGCGTTTCATCACCAGTTAAAGGGGGCTCGACGGTGATTCATGATGTCACTTACGCCGGTGATGAAACGTTAGTAATCTTAACACCATGGTGAGCTTTCAGAATCTCGTGAAAGCCATTAGCCTTGGTTGGAACAAACGTCACTATTAAAAAATTCAATTGAGTATACTTCAGTCAGCACCATGGCGTGCGGTAAGAGATCAAATCAGGAATACCATTTTATTACCATCCCAATGTCCTTTATGTGCATCTTTTGTTGTCAGATTTGTTAACATGTAAGGGATTACGAACTCCATAACCAACCAGAATTCGTTATAATAAATCTCAGTTTGTTTTACACAATAGTGAGCACTGCCCCACCTATTGTTGACGAGGGGACGGCCATCACTGGCTAATACTGGTGCTGCGAACTCGAGATGTGTATCGCGGGATAAACATTACTGATGACA
This sequence comes from Fasciolopsis buskii, assembly GCA_008360955.1. Classification (NCBI taxonomy): domain Eukaryota; kingdom Metazoa; phylum Platyhelminthes; class Trematoda; order Plagiorchiida; family Fasciolidae; genus Fasciolopsis; species Fasciolopsis buskii. The sequence continues at coordinate 12,893 of LUCM01000141.1, forward strand.
TTGGACAGTCGTTGTATATCCGCAAGTTTTTTTCCGCCGTAAGAACAGCGGTAAATTTTCCTGCAAGTAATCTTAAGACGGTTAACTGATTAATGCACACAAATCTTAAAACTGTACGCGAATAGTGTGTATGCTTGTGTGCGGTTGTTAACTTGCCTGGTTGACTACCCTTCAGTCCGCATCTTGTACGGACAAACCTCAGCCCATCCGGTCATACTTACACTGACGGGCAGTCAGCCAGAAAAATTAGCATCACTCCCACACGCTACGCGTAAACAATTTTAAATCCATATAAATACCTTACACGACGCGGTCTAATGATGATATTTGCCCAGTCCGGTATAAAGGACCTGACTTGGCGGAATTCATTCAAGTGGAACAGATCGGACATATGCCACACACCCCTTTTGAAGATGCCGGACACTACTGGCGGTCACTAAAGTCATTTGAGCAAAATTAACTCGACATTCCCAAGTATGAGGTTTGCCGGATGAACCGAGGATTTTGCTTTACAGAAGTCGCCTGAAAATCAGACAGCTATGCAAAAATTGTTAAATCAGTCAGTTGTTATTTCATCAACTGGTAGCGCGAAATGTCTTTTGAACTAGGCTTTCATCCCATGAGCTTGTATTGCTCAGTATAAGAGTAGTGGATATTGGCTAGGTATATCCAATACTCCAGTTATAGATCAACGCTGCCATAACAAAATCATGCTGATTACACCAATCGATAAACTGAACCCTCAGTGAGTGTTAATCATAGAAAATCAATATAAACAACTTGATTTAGATTAATCAACAAATGATTTATGGGCTCACATTGACTTTTCTCGCTAGAATAAGTAGTAGAGGTCGGTGGTAGCAGAGAGATGGGATCGATTGCAGGCTTACAAGAAGAAATAAAAGCAGATGTCTTCTCTCCTTTTATCGCTTTACAAAACACAGTCGCAGTGCATTTCAAAATGCGTCAGCATGAGAACGAGATATTTCAGTTGACTAGAATAAAAATACTAGATATGAAACTTTTGGATATTCTGATAGCGCTGTCTTACTGCACTGAGGTTTCGTCATCGAACTTGTGAGCGGATTTTGAAAACTGGTCCTATGTGCGAAAGCCTCAGATATAGAGCTCCTGTCATCCAATGATCACTTGAACTGCCCACACGAGCGATCCCACAGTTCTGACCGTGACAGTTGGGGAGCTAAGCTCTCGCATGGTCCCCTGAAGGTTCAGTAAGTAATGAGAGTAAATTAAATTCGAATATGGACAATGAAGCATGCATTTCCTTCTATGGTGTATGGTTTTGCATATTTTCCTTGGGTATAGATAGGCACGTAGAGATCCAAGTATTTTCATTTACAAAGTTCTCTGCTCTGATATACCACGAAAGTTTTGAGAAAACGTTTTTGGTGATTCATTGAAGGAATACATACTATGTATCCGGTTTCTTAGTTATCGCTATACGGCAACTGATCCGAATGCAACAATTTATTAGGTTTAAAAAATCCACCGTTTCAAATGATTATCAATCTGGTCGGTCGCCGCTGAGCAAATTTGTCAATCGGCCAGCTGATAGGTGAGGTGATTAATATATATATATATATATATATATATATATATATATATATATATAAAAGCATACACACGATCATGATTGGCTATAATTCAATCCGATTACGGATGTCAGCATAGGAATGATATCACGAAATTGAAAAAAATGATAGCTAAGGCAATTCCATATACACCGTGGATATTGGTTTTTCAAATGTTTATTTTTCTTCCGTGAAGGTTGCAGTTTACTTCCCTTAAGAAAATGTGTTGACTATTCAATCTTCATAAACCAGGTCGGGCTGACAGAGTTTATCGAGACCAGTCGAATGACACATGGACCAGAAATCTAACCAACTGCAAGCTTGAACGCAAGGTCAAAAGTAATCATTTGTTTATTTCACTGATAAAACTGACAGTGATGCGATTTTCGTGACACGTTCGGAGAAGAGCGGACAGGTAGTTGGAAAAGAAGACTAGAGAAAAATGGTGAACTTCAGAGACTTCGTTCTGAAGGTTGTTAGGCATCCCGTTTATGACTGATAAACGACGATGATACTGACCGGCCAGACTCAGATTGATCGTTCTTGCTGGAGTAGGCAAGACGTGGAGTATATCAGAACCAAGAGATAAAAAACATGTCGACCGAAATAGGCCTTCTTGATGAAGGAGAAGAAATCGTCCGTTACTACAGTGCAAGACAGTGGTCAGTGAATTGATATCGGGTTTTAAACCAACCATTTGTTTCGAACTGACAGTGAAACTACAATAGTTTCCACATGACGTCAGTGTGCGCGAACTATTTTTCAGTGACTCGATCCAAACTGTCACACGTTCGCGTCGACCAAAAGAAGTCCTTGAATTTCAGTTTGCGAGCGTTCGAGATAATACCCAATATTATGTTCTCATTTATGCAGATTAAAATGCAGCACAGCACAGGCATTATCCTCCAAGTTCTCTCGTACGACCCTAATCATTTCCAACTCATTTTGATTTGAAAAGTTTCCGAATCATCAAATGTTCCCAATTGCCCCAAGTATTAGCCTAGGGAGATCTCAAAGAACGTTTACTTTATCACACATTATCACGCAATTCTACTTGCTTGTTTCAACAATTCCACTTATATCAAACTTTTTGAATTAATCGTTTGCACATCCGGGAAATCTGCAATTAGCGCACCATAAAACTTTCGGCTAGGTCAGTCGCCTTCGACTGATTATCCGTGTTGGAATGATCACCACGGTGGCTTTTCAAAGTGAAGTTCTCGGATTCGAATCTTCCGAATCTACAAATAAGTTGTAAGGTTTTCCGGACTGTTTGGGGTACATTTCCCACCTTCAAAGTGTAAATTGCTGCTGCAGAACTGGATCGGTTGGAAGCCGAACCTTGTTCTGACACGGTAAGATCTGGGCGAAATGGACAGACTTAGTTTCTTGGGTAGCTGCCGCTCACTTGGAGGTCGTATATCAGATGAAGTGCCCTTTTCAATGTAGAAGGCTCATTTGAGATTCATCACCACTGAATACGTCATTCGATGGGTAGTGTAATTTTGAAACTTACATCAATATTACAATTCCTGATCCGAATTTCCTTTCGATTAGCTCACGGTTACTTGTGAGTTGTGTGTGAGTGGTCAGCCCTATGGGCTATTCGGCTCTAACGGCTATCAATGGGGTTCATATTCGAGCAAACTCGACGACAGCAGGTAACACATG